>JAPYYV010010945.1:0-12574 GCA_030522625.1 Copidosoma aretas | reverse complement strand
AGCAGGCAGATGTAACGTCAGAGCAACTATCTTGTTCTTCGAAATTTTACCAATTTGCTTTCGCTCTCACCAACTCACGATTCCGGTATTTTCTTTTCCGATGTCCCCAACTAATCTGTACAAATACTGCCGGGCTCCGGAGGTGCGGGCTTCCGTAATCTTTTACCTATACCTTCTCCCGACCCACTCAAGATATCAGAGCTAGAACAGAGGCACGGGCCTCCGTAATCTTGCACCTATACTTTTTCTCGCCTACCAGCCACCCTTGCTTGCACAGACTGATGTAGGTGAGAGATTGCATCATTACACGCGCACTTTTATTTTCTACAACGCTGGGTATTTTTTTTGGCAACAATAACGCTCCTGATAACTATAACAACGGGAAAACGGTAACTACGTACAGCATAACAGTTATAATCAGTAATGATAATTATAGCATAAGTAAATATAATTAGTTTTAAGTTAAACATAAGCTGGAAATAGTGTCGGGACAAACCAAGCATTTTTTAAACATACTACTGTTACTTTCGCTAACCACAACTCCTTAAACATCATTTAATCAAGCCTTAGTACTATTGCAAGGTATCGACCTTTTATATAATAAAAACACCAAATCTTGCGTTATCCTACATTAAAGTTTTGACGAGCTTGATTAAATGAGCGAGGGACAATTTTTACTTCTGTTATCGGCCAGAGCGCCCGATTATTATGAATATTCAGTTCTAAGAAAATTTGAAGTCGTTTCGAAATTACAAAGAGAGACGGGAGCGGAAGATAAGCTGGTCCTCTGCCCCTTTCTCTGGCATCGGAGGTCGAAAGAAAGAATCCCTAAGATTTCGGGCCCAAGTGATAACGCGATCGAACTTAAGTGGCGAAAGAAACTCCACCGAGGCGGGCCTCGGAAAACTCGCAATCTAATTCGACAGCCGTTTCCTCCGCCACCACCATCGAGCTTTCTTCCGACGCCCTAGCCGCCGCTGTGGAAAATACCGGGAAAGAGATAATTTTGGCTATAAAAGGTCCCACCTATCATACAAAAAGTCAGTCACTCCACAGCGCTCACTCTGGGTCTTACCCTGCCAGAGTCGTTCCACAGCGCTCACTCTGGCTGTTACCCTGCTACAGTCACTCCACAGCGCCCACTCTGGGTCTTACCCTGAGTTGTTCTACAGCACTCACTCTGGGTCTAACTCTGCCGAAGTACTGCACTACCTCTGGGTCAATCGCTGCCAGAGTGTCAGAGCACTACATCTGGGTCAATCGCTTCCAGAGCGTCAGAGCACTACCTCCGAGTCCATCGCTGCCGGAGCGCCATCGAGTACTATCTCCGAGTCGACTTTAGCAAGCACTGCTGAGCATTATCCACAGGCCCGAGAGCGTCAGGGCCGTCAACTAGATCTCTCTCTAAAAACACTGACGGAAACACGACCAAGCCATCCGGCAATAGCCTTTTTCTCTTTCCACGGTACCCACGTGTACTGAATACAAGTGGCTAAATAAGAAGTAGGTAAATATAAACCAGATTCGTTTTCTACCGCGCTCGCGAATTGAATAGCATTACACGCTGTTACGAGCCTCATGTCCTCAGGGACCTCATGCACTCGCGAATTGAGTTACGCGCTGTTACGGGCCTTATGTCCTCAGGGACCTAATGCCCTCGCGAATGATGTTTCTACGACATACGTGCTTGTATTTAAACTTCTGCCGCTTACGCGTTTTACGGAGACCATAGCTACGTAATAGTACCCGGGTTATTGAGCGCGAGCTTAGACCCGAAACGTGTATGTCACTCGCCCGACATAACAATACAAAACCTTACTTATAATGAAAATTCAAGGTTTTTGTAGAATGAGATATTACGGTACAAAACGAGGATAATTCGTAAATAAAATAAAAATTGTTTCATAAAATGTTCTGTTACATGTGCGAGATTGTAAATTTTTAGAAATTATCTGTTAAGAAGTGACTTTATCCATGGTTTACATTTGATTTTAAATTTTTAACTTTCGTTTTCTTGCTCAAGCGTTTTCATATGTGAAAAATTTTCAAATATATTTTATGTAAAAGAAGTAGGGTGTAATTATTTATAAGGGAATATTATAAGAAAAAATTACACCTCATTTCTTGCACATCAAATATTTAAAAAAAATTACGATAGTGAATCCATCATAAATCGTTCAAGAAATATAATGAACTTCGAAACTTGCACATCGGTTGAGATACCGGAGAAAAAGTCATTTATTATATGCACGTTTCTGTAAATTGCGATTTAGGCACAATAACTATAATAAATTTTATAAATCAGTTTTTCCTTACTTTTAAAATACCCAATTCTTGTATTATAAAACCTATTTATTACTTAATTTCTATCGGAACCCTTAATATTTATGTTTATTTAAGTACAACGTATATACTGAAGAGCCTCCTTGAGAGTATCATGCTTCACCTTCTACTTTTTAAAGATTTTATTATTAAAAGATAAGATGAATCATCGTGTCTACATTTGGTGAGCGAGATTCTGTGGCATATTATTGTAAATTTCAAACACAATCGATATCAAACGCAAAAAGAGTATTCAGGTCGCTGGCTGTGGGAGTAGGTTTGCGATAAAAGAAGTACAGCTGCGCGGAGCGGCAAAGCCTTTCTCCAGTTTCCTTTACCATGATCCTCCTGGCCATCCTTAAATGTCAGATTATACAATTAAGTTTACAGCGTATTCAGTTTTAAAGTACACACGTGCGAATTCGGCAGTAGTATGGCACTTTTCAAGATCAAGGGATATCACGCTGTTCAAAGATTTGAAATAGTTATTAGTCCGTTCATCGCATGCATAAACACTCTAGTTTATAGGCTTTACGATTCTAATCTAACAATTTTGAATACGCTGTATAACACCTTGGAGAATGAGTGCAACATCAGGTTTCATGCCACAGACCTGACGTTCAAACTTTTTTTCGATGCTCGCAGCAGGTAACAATGCAAGAGATAGAAGCTTTCTCAGCGCTTCCAACACTTTTTTATTACAGAAGTGTTGTCTTTTGACAAGTTTACAAATGGTCTGTAAAAAACAGTAAATTATACAAATTATTTACTTAAATATAAATTACGTTTCTATGACAAGTATGTATTATTAAAAACGGGCACAAGCTACACCAAAATATGTATGATTTGGCTGAATTTAAGATGTGTGATAGTTTACTATGAAAATGTAAGCTTATATTTTTTTTAAGAATTTTCTATTACGTAGTCCAGTTACTGTTACCGGGTACAGTTAAAGTTTTAACATGGGCTTTATGGCAGTACTTAGAAAGTATTTGTATCTTAATCTGAACATGCGATTTACAATTTTTTGTGCTTAAATCTTTGGTATTGGAGTAAAAATACAGATGTTGTCAATGTATTCTGTTTACGACGTAATCATATTTTGCGAATAAGTACATTACGAGACTTAAGCCCTTGAATTATGATGTGATTATTTACGAGTAGCCAAGAGCAAGAATACTGAACAACACATTATTATTGAAAATTAAATAAACTATCATCGAAATGTCCAAAGTTTAATGTTCAAAATTACTAAAATGAATTGCCGAAGGAATGTTGGCAAGTGGAGCGAGAAACGCGCTTAAGGCGGAGCCACCTAGTCTTTAAAAAATAATAAACGACTGCTTCTAAATGTATCCATATTATTAGTAAGAATCACATGTGTATGCAAGCGAACAGTAAGTGTGCTCATGATTTATACTGTGTATGGTTCATCATAAGAGAATACTGTTTTCTTACCACAGCGGAAACATTAAAAGATATTCTCTTACCTAGCTAAAAGATCAGAAAGGCTAAATCAGCTAATGTTATTGTATAATACAATTTTAACCGTATTTTTTGTTTATTTTGTAGGCTACTAGTGCTTGCTACTCTGTCGTACAGCTTGTATTCTGCTATGCAATACTAGTAACTTCTTCTCACTTACGAATCTTCCTCCACTCCGCCCATACTCTCCTAACCCACGCAACGAAGTTTGTGAACATCATCCAAATTATCAAAAAATGGTATCTTATCACATAAATTGATGATTCATTTAATCGGCTACATAAATAACGAATCGTACGTTCGATAAAAGTCATACATTAACTACGTACAAAATTCTCATTTTCACTAAAAATTTATGTGCAAAGAAAAAATTTGTAATCGGAATTAAAATAAAAGGAATAAATGTGGTTACTATACATGATCAAAATGTGCGTTACATCTGGCTCTTTAAGCACATGGATGAACAGCTTCTTCAGCTAGTCTTATTAATCATTCGAAATCACTCATGATAATCATGATGTTGGCGTCTAAAGTTAGACTTTTAAAAAATTCTAAACTGTTAGTGTATGCAGCAGTTGCCTCAGATGTTATGACAACAGAAGCAAATAATACTGCCTTAAAATTTTAAAGTAATGGGTGAAGAAGTAAATACCTACATATTGCGTCATAGTTAGCCCGACAAATGAAGGTGAACATTTTGCAGAAAAAAACTTCTACCTTAAGCCAGTACAGAGGATGAAGCGGACGATAAATGCTTACGTATGTTGATAAAAATTTTCACACTAGTAGTTAAAAGTCTATGTTTGGTTTATGGAAATAATAAAAAAAATTCACGTTATCGAGGTCTGTTAAAGAAGTATAGCAAATTTTGAATTTCGGTGACATACGTATATTTCATTTTCGATTTTCTTACGGCATTATGTGGTACTCTTGTCCCTGACAAATCCTGTCATGGTCAGCCATTTACGATGTTTCATTATTTTTTTAAAGTTGTTTTGCTTGGACGTATTTTATCTGGTCACTGATTTTTGCCTGTTTCATAACATGGATCAAACAATTTGTATCAAATTTTGTGCGAAAAACGAAGTGAAGGGCGCGTACGCATCCTGAATGGTACTTGTAGTATATGGTGAACCTACGTTGGACAAAAGAAACTTTCATCGGTGGTAAAAAATGTTTTTTCACACTTTGGGCGTTATTGGAGGGCTGGTGTGCCCTCAGTAGAAAAAATAGCGTTTGCTGCTCATGTGCATCCGACCAACAGGATCCTAACGGTCCCTCGGGCGTTACTTCGCACGTACCCTCTATAACATAGATATATATATATATATATATATATATATATCGACGTCCGAAAAAAATATGCACTTTTCGTGTTCAAAATTTAGGTTAAATGTTTTCGCGTAATGTGCCTCAAAAATTCGAAAATTCATGTACTACGGGAGCCTGTTCTCTTTGTCTCGAAACAGGGAACACGTTTTGCCGAGCGGGACACCCATTTTTTTTACCCTGTAAAAAGATACAGCAAGAAAAATTAACGCTTCAAAGATAAAAAAATTCATGCATTTCAGTACCCACTTACTTAATAACGTTTAAAAAAAAAATTTCTCTTGAAGCTATCGACAGCCCTTAAAAGAAACTTTAATTTGAGCTTAAGGTGAGCTAAAAATATTGATCTGATCAAAAGTTACGAGCAATTTAAGTTTATGCTTTAAAATAGTTAATTCTTTATGTTAATCAGGGGTTTCGACTCATTTTGAAGCACAAACTTGAATCGTTCGTAATTTTTGACTGAATTAATAATTTGAGCCAACCAGAGCTTAACCAATAGCTTGTTTAAAGAGCTTTTGAGTGCTTTTTAGAAAAAAATTGAAGAAATTTTTTTAGCTTAGTTACGGCGAAAATAATAACTTCATAAATTCATTAAAAAATGTAAAATTTTTTTTTTATCAACGTATATTCATCTTGCTGTATATTTTTCCGGGGTAAAACAAGAGGGGTGTCCCGCGGGGCAAATCGTATTTCCTGTTTCAACGGTTCGAGACGAAGAAAACAAGCACTCGTAGTACATGAATTTTTGCATTTTGGAGGTGCGCCACGCGAAAACATTTACACGTAATTTTGAACACGAAAAGAGCGTATTATTTATGGATTTTGACATATGCACGACTTCATGAGCAAAAGAAATATTCGACCAAAAAGTATAAACTGACCTGGTCGTTGCAAAAACATGCAAGTCCAAGTGCAGCCTGATATAAACAGACGTCAACGCGCGTGTAAGTATTTGCCAGATCTACCAATCAGAGGTTCACGGTGACATAATAAAAGAAAGAGGAATGTACAAGTATGTCTACTAGTATAACATGGATGTCGATCATTCGAAATTAAAAGGAGAGCTGCTTCTCACTTTTCTCGTACATTCGTGCAAGTGTGGCGTCCAATGTTTTTTGGTAAAGAAAAACTCAATATATCTGCTTATGGAGAAATTAAATCTTTATAGAAATACAAATTCATTTTAAAATCGCACTTAAATCACTTGGAGAATATATGTGTATTTTTTCTATGCTCACCCTCTCAACCAGCAGCACGTTCTAATGATCATTCCTCAAATGTTGGGGGCGAGCATCGAAGAAGAGCAGATGACTATCGGCCGACCCAACGGCGACAGGGAAAACAGGAGCACGCAGTGCAGCTGACAACCATGACGTAGCTGTAATGATCTTTCACTATTTGGTAAACATACTTTCGTCCGAGGGATAAAGAAAAGTAGTATTTTGTATTCGGGAGGTAAACGGAACGCTTGTCTGCTCGGCCGTGCCTTAGGCGTAATGACACGTACGTGCGAAAGTACCGTTGCGTTGCCCCCCTTGTAAGAAAATCTACAATCCAGAAGGCCAAGAAGGTATGGACGATGAAAAGCATGTCAGACGCCCGAGCATGTCAACAACATACGAAAACACTGATAAAGCGAAGGAAATAGTATTAGCCGATTATCGATTAACCGTTGGAACAGTTGGTTTGGACCTACACACATGGCATTTGATGCTATTCAATGATTTTGGCATGAGACGGGTCACAGCCAGTTTTGTGCCAAAATCTAACAATATTGCCCTAAAACAGCATCGCTATAACATGAGACATAAGACTCGATCAACGACGACTAAAGTATGCTCCAGAGAATTTTTACTGCAAACTCATCATGGGTTTGTGGTTATAACGAGAAAACTAAAGCTTAATTATGCCAATAGTAGCTGCTGCATGAGCCAAGGCCGAAAAAAGCGTGCCAAGTTCAGTCGAATGTGAAAATTTTGCTCACAGTTTTCTGCGATTGCTGCCCAAATGTTAATATTTTGCATGATCTTACGTAAGATCACACGTAAGGCCAAACGTAAGTTCTTACGTTGGTACGTATAAAAATAACTTTAGAAAGATATTTATACTAATGGTTATTGTCTTATTTACATTTGTCGGAATTATCCTCCTTGTAATGTTATAAAAAAAATAGATTTTGATGAAAATAAACTTGTACAGAACTTTCGGTTAATTATAAAAACACGATGGCATGTACTGAAACAAAAATAGGTAGTAAGGGATACAAAATTTTGTGTCCAAAAAGTAATTTCTAAATATTTTACATATTTTTATTGTTACCTTTGTGCTAAGACTGCGCAATGCATTAAAAAAATAATTAATAAAGGATGAAAAGTCACCTTACTATTATAAATGTTTTATAACTTTATTAAAGTACAAAAAAATATAAAAATATATAAGAATTCAACAGTTATTGTATACGTCCTGTATGAATAGTAGGATTAAATAAATTAGTTTTTGAGAAAAGTTGGACCTCAAATGAGTTCTTTTCCATGATCGCGAGATAAAAATTTTGTTTCTCAATTCGCAACTAAATACAATGAATTTAAGCTTGATTAATGCCTTGAAGTAAAAGCTTTGTGCGTCTTCTCATTATTTTGCGTAAAAATAGCGATGCAATTGATGATTAATGAATATTTATTGAAGTGAGGTAGTCCATAAAGTATGGACTGTAGATGATGTACTTAATGCTTTTAAGAGTGATCAAGAGCTACGGGCCGTATATTGTGAGGGCCCTAAGGGGTTATTTTTATTCGTTTTTTTGAAATTAAGTTACAGATGACATTACAAAAAAAAGTATTGACGTTGAATAAAAGCCTTTACTGATATTTACACAGCGTACTGATTGTCCAACGTCAATATCTTATAAGTGAGTAATCTTAGTAGTATTTCTTTCTGCCATTCCAAATCTTAAAACTTCAACTACACGTTTGTAAAATGTTAATAAATCCGACGATAACTCATGTACGCTTTGTACCCCTCAAGAATCGTAACAGTTTACATAAAAACCATGTACACAAATAGCACATAAGAACATACAAGTAATAAGTTAATAATGGTATAAATTAGGCACAGAGCAAATGTATTTTCGCTTTTCTACTTCTACAACTACACAAACTGATTTTATTTGCTGCGTTGGAATGACTATTACAGTTGTGTCTTGATTATCAGATGATTACTTTAATTTCGTACATGAACCAACGTTTTCTCTCGAAACATTTATTATATTACATAAAGTCAACTCTAGTTTATTTTTAGTGTCCACCAAAAATTTTATAATATTTATGAATCGTCCATTAAGCAATTGAGCTTTTGAATTATCAGATCGTTTGTTCTCTTTCAAACATGAAATATATAAACAACCATTTTTTACCATACGCAAATAATATTCGCAAGATCGTGGCAAGAACAAATTTTCACGCACAGTATTTTCGACGATTACACCCTTCCCAAAGTAAGTAATTTCTGATATTTTTAAACATTTATCTACTCTAGAACTGAAATTTTTACTGCAAAATTTCTTTATTGTAACGTTGGTATCTATAATTATAGTTTTTTCTAATACAGCTACGCTATGGTTGACATTTATGTACCTTAATATTTGAGAAATTACGCCTTTACCACAGTGTATTGCTTGTAGCAATTCGTGATTACCACTTTCGAATGGAAGCAGAGTGAGCCCAAACCGGACCCCAGTTTTTAACACTTGTACATGTGTGCAAAAGTTGGTGAATATTATATGTCATTGATTTCGGCTGAAAATATTTCTGAGTATTTGACACGAATAAAAGCAGCATTTCATCCGCCTTATCTAAGCTTTCAAATAAAATGTCTTCGTGTAATAGGATGTGCAAACTTTCAACAAGTAAACTCCAGTATTTCAGTTTTTCTTCACTTAAAGCTAAAGAGAAAGCAGGTAGGCTTGTGCATAAGATCCAATTTTTCGATTCCTTACACTTTCAATATTTTCTGTCCGATAACGGACGAGTTAAACGGCAACACTGATATAGAAACTTGATTTTATCGATTGATGTTTGATAGTAGCTAGTCGACTTCTGATGGCTTGATTAGGTATTCTGTGATTTGTTTTCCGATTCCAGTTAACATGCAATGCATGTAGTCTGGGACGAAACTGTCAACAATGTTAAATGAATGTAAATTGATGAGAGGTGAGACACTCTTTACCCCATGAACTGATTTTATGCGATTTACTTGCCTCATGGCTTCTATTGTTTGCATTTCTGTTCGATGAGCAGGAATGTTTCGTAGTATTGGATATTTTGTACTACCAACCCATTTGGTAGGGTGCAGGCACCAGTTACACCCATATTTTCCGTTAAATTGGGTCACTCCCTGCATTGGTGCTCTCGCCACACAGTCTACGCAGCACATTAGAGTAAATAATTTTATGTTTCGTTTTTCATTTTTTATAACGCATTCTATTCCTTTATCGCACAACTCATTCATCTTGTCGACGAAAACTTTCAAAAATATTTGCATATTAGGTTTCTTCCTATAAAACCATAATGCGCAAGGAATTATATTATTGAATCTCTCCTGAACAGGAATTTCGTTAATCATCAGATATATTGGCCAAACAGACAGAGGCGATGATTTGAAAGGTGCTGCACTATAATTGTTTAATGTCGCCGTGCCCTATCTATATCTTTTTTTTTTTTTATATTACATATCTATATCTATCTGCAGGTGTTAGTGAAGAAACGAATTGTCGGTAGATAGTGCCATCATAAATGTCTCGCAAATGATTTCTCTCATGAGATCTTTCCTTCACGATATGGTCATAATAATTTGCGTATAACTGCAGTAAATCTGCAATGGCTGGTGATGAATCGACTATCACGAATAAATTATCACTAGATTTCGTAATAGCATTAATACTATTATTACATACTGTACAAAAACTTTCTGAATCTAAATCATTCAAATTGCCAACATAACTATTACATTTAGGACAGGTAACATGAAAAAATATGTTTTCATTAACATTAAAAAATTTATCTACCATATACCGCGATTGAGGTAGAATGGGTTTCAGAAAAATTGAATTAACTAGAGCTAATAAGTTGGACAAGTTGGTTTGAGGTAACTTGTTGACAATACTAAATTTGAAAATCAAAAAGAGAAGCTGTAGTTGACTCATATTAACAGGTTTAGTGATAGTATCAGAGAAACTATCACTTTCAATTAACTCCTTCAGAGTTTCAGGTTTCTTCTTCTTCTGAAACAGTATATTGTCGCTTTCGTGGTCACTGTAAAATATAGCGTCGTTCGGCACATATATGTCTGATTCCAATGCATTCTCGGGTTCTATGATGTCAATCTGCACAAATATTGAAAATTGTTATGCATTGTGATGATGTTATGCTACAATGCCCAATCCAAACAAAATGTACATTGATTTTGATGAAAAAAAATTTTTTATTAATATTACTTCTCTACAAAAGAAACATGAAACATTAACTTTAAAAAAAATAGCACAAGGTAATATTAACATTGCTAACAAAACTACAGCATGTTAATGAAACTGAAATTTATGTATACTGAATAAAAAGTGGTCTTAAGAAGCATATGATATCACTGATTATACACATAGAAAAACAGACGGATATTTCTGCTTCAATGCTACTATGTATTTCAAACTGCACAAAATATATTATAACACTCTATCTTAATATACAACTTTGTCGTCTGTAATAAAACTTTCTCTATGATGAAGCAAACATTCTTTGAACTTTTGAATGCACTTGCATCAAGTTCCAGGTCAAGGGCAAAAATCAATATCATATTTCTTACTATAATAAGTGCACTAAGAAAAAAAGCTATAACTACAAATTCATAAAAATATTGCAATTCCGGATTGTTAATAAAATAATGCATGAAATGTAAGTATATACCTCAATTATAATTATAATTAGAGTTTAGCTTTCAACGTATGCTGATGTTTCATTTTTCTACGACATTTCTTGGCCCAACGTTAATTGTAGTAAAATTTATATTTTTCTTTAAAATTGGAATATTTTTTGTATCACTTTATTTATTGACCATTTTTGGGCCTACGTGTCTCTGTACAATAATTACTGACAAATTTAGGTAATACAAAAATACATAAACATGCATCACTTACCCTTGGTACAAATTGTGTCTCATCACAGTCCCTTGTTGACATATATTGTTCCCAATCATCGGTGTCCCTTTCGTCAAATGTATGAACATCATTATCAGATTGATTCAGGACAACATGATCATTCACTGTTTGTGAGTCTCCTGTTAATTTTCGCTGATATATGTTCTGATTTCAATGCATATCTCGAAAGCTACTTTCAATGTACACAGAATCTTCTGGCACCTGTGCATCCTTAAATTAACAAGAATTACATTCGTGGTAAAGTTTAAAAAATGTTAATATTAACATTAAACATACATATTAGAGCATACATTAACTTACCATTGCAGAAGTTTTGCTCCCATGCAACTTCATCTCCATGTGGTTTCTTGCTTTTTTTATCGCATATTCAGTGATGTCTTCTTTACTTCTACTTTGGTTGTATACTTTCTTCGAGCATCTTGTGATTTCTTCATCCATTGTTAAAATTAGTGCAAGAAATAGTAACTTAATCAAACAACACCTTCAAGAAATTGTATTTAGAATAAGTTTTACTTGAAGAGTTTTGCGTTTAATTGTAAAGACGAATACTTCAACTGCAAGCAATGCTTCAAGAATATAAAGATAACTGTTACGCTAGGATAATACACGCAACAATATAGCTAAATAATGAAATAATTGTAGTGAGGAGGTTGAATACTTTACTCTGTAACTTTATCCTTATCCCCACGGAATAGATCTACATACAAGGTAGTTCAGCGTTTCAGCAAAAGAACTGTCAAGCACTAAAAATTCATAACGTTGCTGTCTGGCCGAACAGCATGCACCCTGCTGCTCACTTAAAACCAAAACAAAGAGTTAATATCGTTTTTAGATTACAGCATGATTCGAATTTCCAATATGTTAGAAGCATGGATATGCAATTTTAAAGCCGTTTTGTTATTCAGTAACGGTTAGGATTGACAATAATGCGAAAAAGTACGTACAGGCTTTTCACACGATGCGTTCACCGCGTGTCAATAGTATCTATAGGCCATACTGTATAACTTTTTTAGTTTCGACATGTGTATCTGGACAAGAAAATTCGTTTCTTCAAGACATCACAAGATGCTTATAAGATGCAAATTAGTTCGTCTAGATACAAATATCGAAGAAATCAAAATTACACAGTACCAGAGATTAGAAGGGAGATTGCCAGTGCCTATGGTAAGCACTGTGTCACCGTTTTGCACTAGTTTCAGCGCCAAACCGTCGTGGTCAGCGGTCGACCTA
>JAPYYV010010944.1:0-33136 GCA_030522625.1 Copidosoma aretas | reverse complement strand
TAAATGATCTGTTAATAGACAGTGTAAGTGGGCGAGTCTATTTAGTTATTTGATTGTTGGTGCTTAAGTTATATTTTATTTTTATTTTGTATTAAGTTCAAGCCTGCGGGTATTTCGGTATCTGTTTTATCAGTTGTTAATAATGGTCACGTATTGTTGTTGTGCATCGGCTTATTAGCCAAATAAGACGTGCGGGAAAAACTAAAAATCCTTAAGGGGTGTGAAGGAGCAAATTCAGCTGCAACTGCTTGTTTTCGGCAATGTTCGACGATATTTGGGTGCTGGGTGAAAGGATTCGTCTGTAATCGGAATAACTCGTCTTTTTTTAGGAGACTTCAGCGATAATGTGTCTTTAAGGTGACGTCAGCCATCTTTTGCTATGGTTAAAATGCGGTGGAGGGCAGTGGGGGGTGTATGTATCAGACTAAAATAAATTCTACGTCCTTGCGGATTGTTAGGTAAGTAAGGGATAATCTAATAAAAAGGGGGAGCACAGGGCGGCGTGAAGGGACGTGTAAAGGCTACGGTTAAAATAAGGGTGTGGCAGTGGGGGGTCCGTGGGGAACAAACTAAAAATGGGCGGGGAGTGTTAATGGAAAGGAAAGCGTGGTAGGTTAGACTTACTACAGAAAATCATTAAAAATTAGCATATTTTTTCCTATTTTTACCTTACTTTTGAGCATGTGAAAAAATGTTCGATGGGCATGAGGGGGCTATTATTTACTACCCACACGAATTAACTACATAATATAGGAAGATATATATATGTATGTATATATATATATATATATTATAGAGCTAATATCTTGTTTGTAAGCACTACTCTTCATCTACCCTCATGTTATCTTATTGTTTATTTGTTAATATAATGTTCATCTTATATCATGTAGAAGAAAGAAATTAAAATAAATCAAAATTATTATTTATATGCATGTACTTATAATTAAGTTGTATGTGTGTGTGTTTTAGAATACGTTATTAGGTGGTAGCTGAGGGGAAGCGGGGGAAGCTAACTTTAAGGAAGATTGGGTAGAAAATCACGTGAAAATGAACGAATAACTACATGATTTGAGGGAAAACTGTGGGCAGTCGGTGGGGATCTGTGGGGGAGCAGAGGGTGCTGGGACTATGTTTTTTTCATAATACTATTTAATATGGTAAGATATTTGTGTGTGTGTATGTGTGTGGGGTGCTTAGTTGTATCCCAGGATTCCCTTTAGTTTCACACACTTTTTTTAGGTCGCTTTTGTGTCTATATGTATGCATTCCGAGAATCTTATATTGCTATTGAGTTTTAAACCAATTCTCGACATTCGATAAGGCTGAAATGTTGCACATACCCTTGGTTCAAATGACAATGCAATATAGTATAGTAAATTTTGTAGTTCGTATAATATTGCCGCTGTGACAAGATAGCGGCTTTTATTTTTCCTCGAGATGAGTATCAAACTTATTGTATCTTATGCAGATAGTAAATTTAGTGCACTATACTATACAATAGAATTACTACGTGTGATACAAATTTTAATTATAAATCTATGTGACCGCACCTTATAAAATTTATTGGAGGGGATTAATAACAAATAACGTGTCAGTTTAATTTTATTCTGTAAATGAAAAAATTTTCCACCTTATTACTGTCTTGCTAATAGAAGTATTTTATCTTGTATGTGGAAAGCAATTTATTTCATTTTTTTAAGTGCCCTCCTTTAGTATATTTTGTTAACAAGTGTGTTTTCAATTTTTTTTTCCAGATCCTTATAACAGCTGAAAAAAAAATTTTTTGTTCCGCTGGCTAATTTTTTTTAAATTCGATTTTATGAATTTTTAAAAATCAATATTTTTGCAAAAGTGAATTTTTTGCTTATGCTTGCCTATTAAAAAGGCCTTGTTATGGACAAAAAATCTTATATCTAGAAAACCTTTTATAAATATGTCTTATGACGTTTAAAATTGACTTACACTCTTTTAGAAAAGTATCTGTCCGTCTGTCTTTCTCTCTCTTTCTTTCTGTCTGTTTATGTCTGTATGTGTGTGTGTTTAAGTGTTGGTAGGTTTTTATATGTGTTATTAGTAGTATCTCAGGACACCGTTGTCCGATGCTTAACCAATAGGGCTTTTTTAGTTTTGGATACCCATCACTATTGAGAAATAAAGCTGTAATTACATTAATTGTTTTTTTTATCATGATTTTATTTTGTTTGAAAATTTGATTTTTTTTAAATAGTTAATTTCTCTATTCCACGATGTTTCAGAATTATTTAGTATATAATCTTAAAGATTATAAAATTTTCAACAAAATAACATTTTGAATTAACTTAAAAAAAATACGATAAGGGTTTGTGAATGTATGTGACATTATAAATAAAATTAGTGGCTTCTCAGGATTTCATCGTCTAATTTCACTACAACGAACCTTTTTTTCTTCTTTTTATGCCTATTATTGCTAAAAAAAAAATTTTGAAATATTCTATGGTAGATAGATTGGTTTATAATCAAATTTCAAGCAAAGTTTTTTGATTCAGAAATATAGACGACGGTGAAAGTAGGTATCTAAGTGAAAGCAAAGATAATCAGTTATATTTAACGATTCTCCCTACCGCTTGTGCCCCACCTAGGCTTTTTTGTGTAACTTGTTACCTATCACCAAAACAGAATCATTGAAAACTTTGACTTTTTTTTCTTTCGATAATATCGATTTTACAAAATCTATTTTAAAAGAAAAAATAAGTAATCGACGTAGAACTTTTCAATGCGTATTATATTATGGATTATTATTGCAGGAATTTTTTGACGGACAGACATAAACACACGTTTTTTAAATGGCAAATGGTATTTGGAATCAGTAAATTAATTTGCTGGTGCGAAATCTACCGACGGGCGCACACTTGCACTTTGCACCCCTGATAAGAAAAACAATACTCGGGCATAAGCAGAAAAGCTGCGCCCGATGAGAGCACAAGGCGTACTCTGCGTCATAGAGACGTAATGTGATATAATAGTGTACTACTTACCTTGGGAAAAAAGATAAAGAATACTTCTATGTAACAAGCATGTTGACAAGACTTTTTCCAATATCTTTAGGGGATTGTATACGATTTTTTACCAATCTATTTCGCAGGATGAAAGTTTCTATCATCGGCAAATGAAATGAAAATGTACATTTTTATGAATGTACTATATATTGTTGATGTATTTTTAACATAATTTCTAAGTACATAGTGCACGTCTTTTTCGTTCTAACGTTATTCAAATTATAGTTGTTTTCATCGATAAAGTACATTTTTACCGAGGGATCACTAAGTAATGAGATGGCCCTGACTGAATACGCATTATTGCATAAAATATTTTTTTCCTACCGAAGGAGCACCACTTGTTTAAACACGCTTGATGTAAGAACAGTTAATTTTATATGTTTAAATATTTATACTATATTTATTAGCTACGACTACATATTGATACAGTTGTCGGCATTTATGTGTATTCTTCTTAATGTAGAACACAAAATGGTGGAGGTAAACTTATCTCCATTGACTTGAACAGTTATTATTCTAATTTTTAAATGCAATTTTCATAATTTTACAGTATACAAGATAATTTATAATAATTGAATATGTGTTTTTAATATTAAGAGAACCGTAGCCAGCACGAATACTGATAAAAGTTTTCAAGTATACTTTTTCTTTCGTAATAACAATCACAGACAGATGTTTTCTATATTAACGTATTTGAATTGATATTCTTTTTGTTGCTTGAGCTTGTAAGAAAAACGTATGCTTATTATCTATCAACTTTTCACCATATTACTATTCTTACCTTTAATGATTGGTATTCTCTTGGTTTGGATTATCTTATAAACTGATAAATGAACTAAGCTTTTTTCTTTATTTTACGATAATGTGATAGAAGTTTTGTTATTTTGAATTCGTTTTTTGCTTACAACGTTCTATTCAATCATATTATTAAGTATTTTAATCGATCCATACTCATATATCTTATACATGTAAATATTACATAAGACGTTATCTGAAGCCTACTAAAAGAAAAGAGTCTAATTAAACAAAACCTGAAAGTAGATCTGTACACCTTTTATCGAATAAATATTATAAAAATAAGTGTTTGGTTTCGTAATGTTTTAAGAGCTTTTATTTTGTATTGTACCATCACATTTGTTAAAGCCGTAATAGCTATTATGAAACTAGTATTTTTACACAATTATTAGTTAATACATTTCCAGCATGCTTGTTGCCTAATAGTAAACTTAATATGAATTTTGAAATAATTATTTGAACCGTTATCTGATGAAGAAATAAGAATTTCTAATACAAAATAGTAATATAAAATAGTATACTAAAGTAATAGCAATTTAAATAATTATCTAAAAATATTGTTCTAGAAAATTAAATGCAGATTTTTTATCTTTAGTAGCCTTATTTCATTTGCGTTTTATCTGATGTATCACTTTACATACGTACTTTGTTCTGTGTATAAATAAATTCAATCTGTATAAATGTTTTTCTGTTGTTATTTTAAATGATGAAAACAAATGTTACTGTCAATAAGTTTTAATACAAGAATAAATGATGTATTACTTATTATCTGATCACAGTACCACTTAAGCATACTGTGACAATTTAAAATCACTTAAATGTCTCGTATTAAATGAATATCCCTCATGATTTTATTGCTACAGTTATAATGGCCATCATATTATTTATGTGAATCTAGTGTTAAACTACTTTGGAAGGCTTGTACACTTACATTCAGACGAGCTTGTTATTGATAAAATAAACATTAAAACTTTTTTACAGTAGTCATTCCAATCATAACATATATTTATATGGCAGATACCGCTCTAACTTGCCTAGATCGACTTTACAATTTGTTGAGACTGAAGTTGTTTAAAAAATATTTTTCCACGGTATTTGTATTACAAGTACGATCCTTAACGAATACCTAAAGCGATTTCACCACAAAGTGGTTTGTTTAATGAATATACGGTATATTACAATCGTGAATTATAGTCAATTTTTAAAAAAGCAAGTCTACTTTTGGTCCTTCTAGGTAAGCTGTGCTTGAGGTTAGAGTGTTCTTACATAGCTTGAATAAAATCTAGAATCAAGCCTTATCGATTAAAAATTTATCTAATTTAGTGCTACTGAGTAAAGTAACAGAAATTTAACAAAGAGACAAAAAAATCGGTGAAAATGAGATTTTGTGAATACGTTATGAAAATCCGTTGTTGTCTTTAAACGGCAGTAACTTTTGACTGGTAGCATAAAATTCAACAAATCCTTTTTATTTGGTAGAGTTTCACTTCAGCTTTCATTTAAGTCAAGTTAAGACCACCTAACAAAGTGTTCTACTTTGCTACTAGCGTTGAAAGTAGAACCATCGTTTACCGATGTATTACGTGAAAAAACGCCAATTTGATCCATCGCTAAGACACGTAACTAATATTTTGCCTAACAGTGCTGGAAAACATTTTTCTTAAAGATCCGATGCGCAGAAGCGAAATAGGATACCAGTTAAGAATTGTAGGGACGGAAAGGGGACGGAAGGGGCAAGGGGTAACAGGACATTTCGACTTTGAACATCTCGTACACCTTGTAGACCAAGATTCGATTTATATCCTGCATACTATACTCTTAGTATCAACAAATTCTTCCACGAAATGCATAGCCTGCACCTTTAAAAACTACACTTGTTGCGGAATGAAGTGGGCCCAAAAAACAAAAAAGTTATAGTAATCGCGTAAATTAAGGTTTTAAACTCTCACTGCCGACCGAGCTTTAAGTAAATACGAACTCTGTGACCGTGTTTGTCATTTCGGTGTGCAGTCCGAGAATCTACCATTTGTAGGATCGAAAATCTTTTTCCTTTTTTTTCTGAGCCAATGAAGTAGTGGTGTATTTATCAAGACGAAAACTAGTTGAAACATGTATGCACTTTGTTGGACAACTTCATGACTAAGCTGGCTTTGATATTAGTGACAAATCTGTTGTTTACCACTGAAGCATGACTTTACTTGGGGCCAGTGACGTATACGTAAGTACTCCAAGGGTTAAAATTTGAAAGATCGAGGGGGGCGGACATACATTTCAACCCTTTTACCTAATATTTTGATAAAAACTGTTTCTTACGCCCGTTTTAACCATACAATCAGTAAAAATGTAAAATTCTACGTAGATCTGGTGCCTTGTAACATTCAATTTCGTTTTGGAATTTCAGTACCCACGCAGTCCACGATCTGGGCAAGTTAGCGCAGAATCAGTAATATAAATTCCAAGTTATACCACAGCCTCACAAAAGTTTCCCATCCTCATCGAATATGTAACTTTTCTTTGTTTTTATTTCTTTCTTTGATCAAAAGGATCGAAACCAATTTTTTTCATCACGTAAATTACTTAATACATTTACAACTCCAATTCAAGATACACATTGCTTTGCTATTTAATCACTGCGTCTCGAAAGCTTACTGTAAATATTAAATATACAATTTGTATCTCGTCTCATTTTAATAGTTCTTGTTCAAAATTATTATGTTATAACTCTGATGAAAATAATATTAATCACATAAAGATAATATTTTTGAAAGTTCTTCTTGTATTTCATTCATTACACTTTAAATTGAAGATAATTAATATAATAATATAGCGCCCCAAAAGCCTACTTAACTCAGTGTATACATTTTTTTTTCTTCTATTACTATTTACTCTTGTCGGTATTATATTTCATGTAAGTAAATGTTTAACCCAGTACATTGTCATAAAATAGGTTAACTTGAAAATAACTTGTATAATAATTACGATCTCGAAACAGTGCCTTGTAGGAACACTGTCATTATCATATAAATCAGTAAAATAACATGTGAAAAACCAATATCCCTCATTATGAATCGCGTTATTACATTTATCATGGCCATCAAATCACTTATACACTTCTATTATTATACTTATTATACAGACTTGTTTGTTTACACCATGACGGGCTCTTTATTTAGAAAACTAAATGAACAAATTTAACATTAGTAATACCAATAATCTAACTAATCTATTACCATTGTTAATTGTAACAAATTGCATAGGAAGCCTTGTACACTAACTTTGGCCATCTATCAAATTTTTTTTTATAAGTATTACACATGATGCACAAAATAATTTTAAAAATATTTCTTATTTGTAAGTCAAATCAAAGTCAAGTTGCATGCAAATTTTCCATCTAATTACGGAACTTTTAGAGCTGAGCGTAATTTCTCCATGTATTAGTTAAATATCATGTATACTATTAATACTTTTCATAGCAAAGAGTATTATTGTTTTTAGATCTATCATAATATTTATACATAACATAAGTATTGTAAAACTCTAAAAATATTAGGCCTTTGTAATGTATAGTAGAAACATATACTGTTATACAAAAATACAAACACACATTTTATTTTAGACGTAGAGAGTTACTTATGATGGCCAAAATAATGTTGTCCTTTATGTTAAAAGCCAATGATCCAAGCTTGATAATAGTGAGACACGTTTTAACTAAATAGTATCATTTTAAAAAAAAGGGGCCACCTAGTAAGCACAATACTAGTCTGACTTGTAGCTGGAAGAATAATAGTGTTGATAAAGTATTCGAGTAACTGTTAGTATCAACACTTTTATTTAAATAATTCAATTTAATGTAACAGAATTAATAGTAGTTACTGTACCATGATATTTCATACAGTAAAATATATAAAAATCCTATCAGAGCTGTCGTAGCGCAGTTGGCTAAGGCGCAAGTCTGAGGTACGGCTGCTCAAGTGGGGTGAGAGTTCGAATCCCGGTCGGTGCAGGATTTTTTCAAAAACTGTTTCCGGCTGGGATTTGTTCCCAAGTCCCGTGGCTGGTCCTTGTGTAGGTTTTTCCCTCATGAAAGAGGTTTTCCTGCACCACAGGGTGACCCAGGGCGCTCTGGGTAAATACGGGACTGGCTGGGAAAGGTGGGGAATAGAGGGGATTAGTTGGGGTTTAGGATCAACACCCTCCACACAGAGGTGGTAGAGGGTGGCCGTAAAAAAATCAGTTGTAACTGGTGTACGGGTAGGAAACATACAATAAAAAAAAATATAAAAATCCTATCATTGCCACCAGTTGAACGATTGTAACGCCAGATATCAAGTAAATAATTACAATTGCGGAAATAAATGGCTGGCGCTAAACCACAACAGTTTATCTTTTAAAATTGAAATAAGAGAGCCTTAATCAAGTATTGCCATGAAATGACATTCGATTAAATTATTTATAAAGCAATTAATAAAAAAATATTTAATGACCCGGTATTTATGTGTTAAGTATTTCATGATTTTGTATACAAAAATTAAGATGTAAAGAAACACTATCATCGATACCGGCTGGGTAGTTCTAATATTATTGCCATTGATTGATATTTGCTTGAATTTTTTATAGATATATTTATAAAATAATATTTAGATATACAGTATATTGGTTGTTACTATTACATATTATTTAACATACACAATAATATATAAAGAAATACTATTAAGAACACTGGCTGGATAAATCACACGACAGGTATCAACTAAATAAACATACTTTTAGAAACAAACGGTTGGTTGACAACCAGGCCAGTATATCTCATAAAAAAAGAATATAATAGTATCGATGAAGAATTTCCGTCGATTGACTGTCAGTAGAGATATAGTTAGTTTTATTCATAAAAAAAAA
Source organism: Copidosoma aretas (assembly GCA_030522625.1). Taxonomy (NCBI): domain Eukaryota; kingdom Metazoa; phylum Arthropoda; class Insecta; order Hymenoptera; family Encyrtidae; genus Copidosoma; species Copidosoma aretas. The sequence goes on along the minus strand of JAPYYV010010944.1, from coordinate 24,410 downwards.
TTGAATAGCATTTGATCTGAAATTGCTGAGAATTTTCATTTAAATAATAAAAGATTTTAAATTCTAAAATATTTAAATTTGAATTAACAAATATTTAAATATTTTGCACGACAACTATGAAAAAAAATATTTTTGCAATCATGTGACCAGCGTAAATCCATTTGTAGTTTGATAATTAATTAATTATCTGTGACTGTTGTTGGCAATCCATCTCTTAGAAAACTTAGTAATGTTATGTATAAAAAAAGATATTGTATTTCTTAGTAAATTAGACAAATCTCTGACCTAATAATATTTAAAAGAAGTATACATTTTGACTAGACTATCGCTTTGTCTTAATTCCAAATGTAATTAAAATATTTTTATATATCATGAGACGGTGTAAATAAGTAAATGATTTTCTTCCTGATTAAACAAAACAGTTTTTTCTATAAATATAAGCATAACATACCTAATCTACAAAGAATATTGGCCAGATACAGCCCTGATCTGCAAGCCTTGCTCTGCTAACTAGAGCCCCTGATTCTTGTATGACATGTAACAAACTCCGAGAGTATACAGAGTTATCACGTAAGAACCAAAAGTTATCACGTTAAATAGAGAAAATTTACGTATACTCGTGACATCATAACAAATCACTGCTATAATTTAGATAACATTCGAAAATCATTTTGTTAATCATAGCAGCTATCTTAACAGAAGTTCGTCTCGAAAATCTACATTTCCTGAATCGTAACATTCTATTTTTATTTAAATCTTTCATTAATGCGCACATAGGTCCTTCACCTACTACTTATGAGAGCTTGAGATCTCCAGCTGGTCTTTATCCTAATCTTTCATGATCTTTTGTAGCTTCCTTAGTCTTTTTATATGATTTTGAAGGCATAATCATTATAAATTCTGGGAACCAAGCTTAATGCCGTAGTCAAGTTGTTTTATTTTATATAAAATTATGAGATCATATCTCGTTTTTTAGGCACAACAAGAAAAGTGCACAGGAACACCATGTAGTACAAGTTTTAACAGGTCAGCAGTATAACGCTTTTGAACGATGTCAAATCATGAATAGGCCTCTGCTAAAAATTAGCGGATTATTTTGCCGGAATTGCTGCTCAGAGACTACAGTAGTTCTTACAACCAACAAATATTTTTAAAATTGTAAACTCCTTGTATTTCTCTGTACATGCTCGATTAATTCGTGAGAAAATGATTGTAGGATATATCAGTAATTTGAATTCACTACTTTCTACTTGAGCAAAACATCTTTTATTGGATTTGCAGCATATATTTTGTCTCCATTGTTTTGAGACCTCTTCAGGGCTGTAATACATTGTTTGTATAGATTGCGACAACAGATAAATATATGATTATAAAAAGTAGCCAAAACTTATTAACATTAATTTGTGTATAAATGTATACATAATACTTACAAAGTGTAATTATTGTTGGTATACCTTCTCTTCACGCAAGAGCCTCACGCACCACGTACCACTATTCACATAATATCATCCATAATCAAACTAGGTAACAATCCACTGAATGCAGTTATGAAAACACTCATTATGTATTCAATTAAATGTGATGAATGTAATTGTAAATATATAGGTCAGACTTCACGTAAATTTTGTATCCGATAGTATCTACAACAATAATTCCGAAAATTCAGTTTTATACCTACACGCAAAAGAATTTAATCATGAGTTTATCTTTGATGTTACTAAAAATATCAGAATTTTAGTCACGGAAATTAGTCAGAGGCAGAGAGAAATTATTGAAATGCTAAACACCTTTTACTATGATCATAATATGAATTGAAAAAAAAAATTTAATCAAGTTATTCAATAACTATAAATACACAATTACTAAATAAGAAAAGAAAATCGCAACGAAAAGATTATAAGTTCCCCATTACTTATATCTGCAACGCCCGTTTTCAAATTTAAATTACGATTCCAGCATCTACAATAACATACACACCGTCAACCCAACCTCATTGACACACCCCACAATAGACTCCGTATCTCAGTTCTACACGGCCAATACAAGTCACAATTACCTCCAAAGTTGTATTTGTAAAAAGTTACTATTTTATTAACAATGTATTTTCACATATTTGTTATCATCAATATGTAAATAGTGGTGCGGGGTACGTGAGGCTCTTGCGTAAAAAGATGGTAGACCAACAATAATTACACTTTGTACCCTGAAGAGATATCACAACAATGGAGACGAAATATAGGCTGCATAACCAATAAAAGATGTTTTGATTAAGTGAAAGTATTGGATTTAAATTATTGATGTACCCTACAACAATTTTTTTTGTTTTCATCAAATGTTTTATGTATACAATAAAAACCAACTGAAAGCAAACAATGTTAGATTAAAAAGAAAATGATAAAATTTTTAGTCTATTTGTCGTATAATAACAAGATAGTAATTATAATACTCTATTGACGGTATGAATTTTGATCTAATTCGACTAATTGATAGATATTGATATAAAAATGACTCGGTTATTACTTTGTGAGCCTTTACAGCGTATGAAAAAAGTTATTGTCTCAATGCCAGGAGGGATTTTGCTGCCAATGCAGGTTCCCTGAAATACTATAATTTTTAAGACGTATTTTGACTTCCTGAATCCGGATTGCCAAGGTGTTTAGCCTGAACAGATATTGCTCAATGGCTATTAAGAAATTATAAGTTCAAACCATAAGAGAGGCTAGCAAGTACAGTAAGAAGGATAAACCAATACTACTCTTTCAATTTTAATTTAAGAATACCGTAGTTATTGAAAAATTATCTTACATGGATAAGAACAAAAGTTATTGTAAATTTAGGGGAAAAATTAAGCATTTGCAGCAAGCTCATAATTTTTACTATTACTCAGCCTTCAATTTATATTTCGAATCGCAACAACTTCTGTTACGAAGGGCAAACTCTAATCTACTCAATGGAGCCATAAAAATTTGTTTGATGAGCCTCATTAAATTTGAAAATGCGCTAAGATGTACTAATTTCTGCATTATAACATTTGTCACTTCTTGAGTTTAACATGAGATCTCATGCAAAGTAGTATTTGACAGAAATTTGCAATGCAACAATAATTAAAATTAGTAGAGTATAGGCTGAAGAGTACATTTTGCATATCAGTAGAAGTTCATGGTTTTTCCAAATATAAATATGTATATATGTATATAGGTATACTTGTCCATACTCTTGAAAATCATAAATATCGTGTTAGATTACTTGACGCTTATTTTACTACCGGCACACAGTCCGTGATTTAGGTTGTCTTTTTTTGACAATACATAGCACCAAAACTAAAGAAGGTAAAATGGTATTTTTTTTTTTTAATTAAACCTTATAAGCAGCAGAATATAGGAAAACCATAAAGAAAAATTGAAAAATGTTTTCATGTTTAAAAATCTGTTTGAATACTAAAAATTAGTAAAACTTCATATGTATTATGTATTAACATAATAGAGGACGTGCATGCTATATAAATAATTTTTTTTATGGTAAATACTGCACTGAGCACGCGTGTCGAACTTTTTTTTTATGTTCTCATGAATTTAAAATCATTGATTGAAATTTCAAGTCACATACAAAATGATCTCACGTGATATGACGTCAGAGCTTCTGAATATTCTAAGATTTATTTGGTTTTCACAGGTGAGCAATAAGCCGAACTAAACTTATTATCTTCAACACCACGTATCATAATATGGTTATGTTGCACTCATTGGGAGTGATATAACCTTCTGTCGTGTCCAAATCCCTTTTGGTAGATTTCCCGACGAATCGTAAAGAATTCTGGTCATTTACAATAAAATATTTTCAAATAATAATTTGTACAAGTAGCTATCACATTCTGATGTAGGTTCCGGACAAGGCGTATTTAAATGTGGTAAAATGACGTCTTAACTTAATGTCTTACGTCGCACCACTTTAAGGCAACAAACCTCTACAAATTCAGAAGAATTGACGATTGTCACGTGATATCGATTTGAATAAGAGCTTGATTAACACACTCAACAAATAATTTATTTCTCAGATTACTTGTTATTTATCGATGATATTATAATCGATATATAATCAATTGAGATCCCTCTAGCGATAGAAACTATTAGTTGACTTAATCCTGCTGCATGCAAGTTCTCTATTATCAAGTAAACTGTGCAATATGCAGTCAAAATTTGGAATAGATTTGATTTTTTTATGATTAAAATGTCTGTCGACGTAACATTACGTTGAATCAAATCTTGAGGCCATAATCTCAAATAAACCCCATGATAATCTCTAATTCTGGATTAATAACATCTATTCGTGGTTTTTTTTCTTTTTTTCTCCATTTTTTTTACGAATACTAGAGTGAAAAATTATTATTCAGTGCATCTAGAATTAAAAATAAGGTAGTGCATATCTTAATTTATTATAGTCGAATTATAACCTAGGAATTTTGAAAATAGGCTTTAAATATGCATTCCCTCTGAGTTGGCACAAATTTTTATGTAAACTCACTATTTCTGTATCGAAGATAAGCAGAGTACTGTTGCATTAAAAGAGTATTATAGAATCGACATAATCTCAAAATATTGTTTTTGTAGCCTTTGTTTATGTTATGTCCAATAATTTTTGTTTTTTTGTCTTACATCAAATGTGAAAAATTATGTTCCTCTGTGTTCGCGTTGAGAAAGGTATTAGTTATTACAAAAATATATTCCAGATTATGCATAACCTTGAAATCTCGTATTTATGAACTTTTCGAAAAGTTTCTTCTCTCACTTTCCACTTTTTTTAAAGACTCAACCTGTAAAAAATTATCGACCTCAGTATCTGAAATGTATGTAAGTCTGATCGATATCTAGACTTGACATGTTCCAAATATAACCTGCTGATAGTAAAAACAGTTATGTTATTATTTAAAGGTTACACATATAAGTTCTATAAGAGTGTTGGAACACATTTTTCAACGTACCAAAGATGAGCAAAGTACCATAGCCCTAAAAGTATAATTATTTGGGACATTACCTCAAATAATGTTATTTGTTGCGTCGGAATATGTTATTTCTAATAATTGTATCTTGTCGCTTATACAAAAATGTTAAAAATAGTTTTCCTTTGCTTTAACAATAATTAAAGTATTAGTGCCTATAAAAATAAATTACAGTTCTAACATAACCTTAAAATGTCCTCTTTTAAACACTTTAGTAATGTTTTGTCTCACTCATCGCTTATTTTTAGCGAAATAAATGATAAAAAATTATTCTGTTTCGTATAGAAAATAATTAAAAAACAGGTGCATATCTTTATTCGTCATGGTGCAAACAGGATCTGAAAATGGTAAAATCTACTTTTGATGATACATTTACTAAAAATCTTGTATATCTCGCCTTGGATAGTGTTGCGTGCAGGAATTTTTATTGGTATTTTGTACACAAAAATTCACAAAATTTTTTTTCTGCAATTGCTGTAAGTAAGGTAATGGTGCTCATAAAAAAAGGTGTGAATCCAACATTACCATAAAATGTCGTATTTGTAAGCCCATAGTAATGCTTTTTCTCTCATTATTCAAAAATTTAACTGTAAAAAATCAATAATTCTAGTACCTATAATAAATAAACAACTGATGCATATTCATACTTTTTATAGTCCAAGCATAACCTACAATTAGTACAAGTAGCAGTCAATCATGCATTTACTTAAAATATGGTTTTGCTTGTCTTAAATGATGTTATTTTTAATAATTGATGCTTAATTCTTTAACACAAAAATGTAAATAAAAATTTTTACTGCGTTTTCTATGAGTATAGTATAGTGCTTATGAAAGGAAATGAAAAGGAGCGATTTTTGATACACTAAATAATTTTTTACCATTATGTTCATAAAAAAAGAAACAAAAAAAAAAAAAACCACGAACAGTGGTTATTGATCCAGAATTGGAGATTGTCATAGGGATTTTTTCAGGTTGTGGCGGCAAGTTTTGATGTATTGACGTACTGTTACAATATGAATCATTTCAACTGTAAAGAGATAAATTGAATATACGTTTCGACTGCATCATGCACAGTTTACTTAATAATTATGTTGGTACGTATAAAGTCTTACAAATTTTTAGTTTCTAAATAAATTTCCCGACATGAAAACATTTTTTTTTCATTTATAGTTTTTCTTTATTCTACTGCTTCTAAGGTTCAATTAAAAAAAAATGTATGACTCTATCTTCTTTGGTTAGGACGCTTTGTATTGTTGAGAAAAAAAAACCGAACTTGCCCACTGGACGTCGTACTAAAAGAACCACCTACAATGTTGCATTTTCATTTTTTTGGTGCCAGAAATTGTAATATATTCTTACATATATTCTTCAGATTTTCAGTAAAGTATCTATCTATTCTAAAAATATCTTGATAAATAGCGTTACAAAATCATACACTTGTTATTACATCGCTATATACTTTTAAATATGTGCATAATAGTAATTTATACAATTCGTGTGATTGGAGAAGACAAAGATAGTCAGAAGTGTGTGGTATCTCTACCACAGTCAAACTTTCAAGCTTAATGTCGTTGTTTTTTAACACAACAAGTATATGTTTTCTTTGGTTGGCTAACCGACAGTCATACGCTTACCAAAAAATTCCAGGGTAAGTGTGTTGGAAATTGTCGAAAGCAAAAATATTTGTTTACTATTGATATTAATGTCCGTCTATGTCTTTAAAATGCCACGTGATGTTTCTAATAGTGGATTACGCAACTAGTGCTGAAATAAGACAAGTACGTAAGTCGAGCTAACTGATATATATATTAGCCTCCTGCATGCTCTGCGTGCGTTATCTAAAATATTAATATTTTTATGTTTATTTTGAATACCTATTAGAAAAATTGATTCTTTAATATATACATGCATACATACGTAGACAATCAAAATAAACACGGAACTACTCTTAGAAAACGAACAAATATAGTCAACACATGGAATAAGTAGACGTTAATCATGACATATATCAAATTACTATCACTTATTTATTACTATCAACCAACTCTGATCAGTATTTAAGCTTAATAATGATGTATATGTATATATATTTAATATGTATAGATTTATAATCGTTACATTATCTATTCATCGTTTGTTTTTCTCATTTGTAAAATATTGTTGAATAAATTACGAGTATGGGTTTATACGACGATGATATTTTCAAATTCTTACTTGATATTAGCAAAAAGAAGATATTTCTCTATTTATAGATTTTTTTTCTCTTAAAGATTTTTAAATTCTCTTGCATTCCTCATTCTGATGTCATAATTACTTGAAATCAGTTTCTCCTTAACTAACAACTAATTTCATTGTATATGAAAGTCCTTCTGCTTCCTGTAAAACTCTCTTCGATTATCTCAAATATTTTTTTCTTGGTTGTCTTTTTTACAAGACTATAGTTTCCCCATCTACAACTTTAAAATCATATTTAAACTTTTCTGCCAGATTTTGGCAGATTTTTATCAATAAAGAGCCTTTACATTTTCATTAATTATACGTGTGGCCATCTGTTCTAGGCCACTTTTAAATCGAGCCAAAACTATTTTTTGCACTATTTTTTTTTATGCACAGCCTTTTGGCCTCCACTTACGATTTATATTCTGGTGTGTTTTTATCTAAACCAAGCATCATTTTTGTAAATCTGCCTTCTGATTTTTCTACTTTTACTTTTTCTTTATATCTCCAAGTCTCCACTCTGTTTAAGCCACCTAAATTTTTTATACAAACTATGAGAAATAATCTTTGATTTATACTGTCTAGTTTAGCTCTTTGCTTGAGCACCATAATGTGGTGAGTATCCTACTAGTCGTTTTTTTCCACTAAGGAGAATCAATTTTATGCTGAGAACCACACTCAAAGTTTTTGATACTTGTTGACAACTTCCAATATCTCTGCTTTGAATTGAAACAATTATTTTCTGATTCCTTCTACATTCTCAAAAATTTGGATGACAATTCTTGTTAGTTTTAGTCCATTTTTGATACGTTATTCAATCAAGTCTTTTAACATACGTTTTGTATCCTCATAATGCTTTGCACCTGATGCAACTTGGGATTGTAATCTGGTCTGGCAGATCTAGTGCTTTTTTTCTACTTACCGGATCCGGTAACATTATTTGGATCCGGTAACATTAATCGGGTCTGGTAATGAAACTGAAAATTGCCGAAAACTCATGCATACTATAAACATGGCTCAGTTTGTAGACACATCGACGTATACTATGGTACAGTTGTACACATAGTTACTCATTTTTTATGTAAAAAAAATTTATATGGGTATGCTCACTTTGGCATAAGATGGACTCCAGCAGTTTTATGCCACAATATACTCTCGCAGCTCTACATTTCTCTCCTCATACTTAGTCGACATTTGACTCTTATTTGGAAAGTATTGTTCTAGTGTTATCGTGCAATATAAGTAAACGTTGTAAATAACAAGTAAGAGATAGATAGTTGATATAAGATTGATAGTTTCCAATTATGCAAATACTGTACAAGCTGATATGATAACTGAATTGAATTATCTCAAAAAACAAGATCGAAAATTTGCTTTGACATTCTATAAGTGGACTTTTAAAAAAAATCATAGATATCTAAACCCAAATGTTCGTTACGAAGAGAAACATTTCAATCTTTGCTTAATTAGAATACGAGGCTTCCGTAATGCCAAGCATGCTGTCAGTTTAGTAAAAGACCGCTTGACAAGCTTTGGAATTGACTTATTACTGATGTAATTAGCGTAACAACTAATGGTGCAAGCGTAATAGTTAAGGTTGGGAAACTTGTGTCATGTTATTAGCAACCGTGTTTCGCTCACGGTATACAATTGGCTGTCGTTAAAGTTCTGTACATAATCTGTTTCCTAAGACCGTTTTTCTAAACCCAATAGTAACTATAATAATATGCTGCCATCTAAATTAATAAATGCGTCACAAAACCTTGGTGCACTGCTATCACATGGAGAGTCTTAAGCTAGATAAAGTCGTATATTCTAAGACGTGCTGACTAATCATGCAATTTAAAATGGATTAAAATGACCGTTTAGTATTGTGCGTGGGTTTCGTACAACTCCGGATTTTTCCCTGTTCCATTCCTTATTATGAATTTGCCCGAACCAATGCTGATTGCCGACATATGCATCACTGTCTTTGCCTGTAGTGTGTATGGGAGTCATCAAAGAATACAACAGACGAGGCCTGCTGCACATGTGCACTGCGTGAGCGTCGTCATTACTGCCGTACTTCTACCGATGCAGCCTAGGCGTCCATGTTGGCAGACTCTCCTCTGTTTTTGAGCATAACGTACGTGCGTGCTGTACCGCACATTTAACCGCGTATCACTGCATTTCTGGTCCGGCTCTAGCGGACGACGTTGACTCCAGGCAAGAAACACCTGAGGAACCTTTGTGAGCTCAGTCTTGCGTCTCCTTGAGCCCAGCTTCGCAAACCTCAGTGGCCGTTTCACCAGCACACGGCATACAGCTACGATTGGCGCCATTAGTAAGTACGGTACCGTGCATGCTCCCGTTCTCTTCCGGTTTTCCCTTACATCTCCTCGATACCAACCATGGTGATCAGCACATCGTGTCGTTGTAGGATACGACACCCGCAACTCATCTAGCCTTCGGTTGTTTTAGGTAGTTAATAAAAATACTGTGTATTAGTAGATTCTTTTAGTGCCTCTTAGTATCAACTGCGTTCGCGCTTGGCTGCATTCCGTACACCTTGCACTAAGAGATATAGTGCTAGTATATAAGTTAAATTTTATGAATGTCAATTAACCACAAAGTTTATCTATTCATCCATTAGAAGATATGAAGTAAACGTATGCCTAATTACCTCCTTGAAAACAGTTATACTACGCTCTTTGTACATACTATAAAAACGTTCCCTATCACCCTCGCTTTATTAAAATATACACACATACACTGAGCTACCTGCCTTGATCCCAGCACTTGGGTAGCTCTGTTATATGGCACCCGACTATACACTTTTGTTACAGGGATCTCAAGTGTCAACATCGTGCTGTCACCTAAGTTTGGTTGCCATTTTATATTGTGTCTACACGTAGCATGGACTTTCAGCATTTCATGCTCTACCCAGGTATATACAGTGCCGGCCTTAGCCACCTAGGCGCCGCGGCCGAGTCATTGATTGGCGCCTTTTTTGTATTGGAGCTGCAACATTATATCGAGGCCCTCAATTCTGAATCGTGATACTCTTTGTGAGGGTATCAATGGTAGTGAAATAGTTTACAGTATACATATTAAAATAAAAGGTTAAAACAATAAAATTAACTATCTAAGTCATTGAATTATACTCTTTTATTTGTATTAAATCATTATAATGTTTTTTTCATTTGTTTAATTATATTAACAAAACTTCACTTTTCTTGCTTTTTTATTGGCAAAAGCTGGAGAAATCTAAGTTTTTTGCTATAACATTTTCAAAAGTTAACGATGCTAAGTTGGTCAATCTTGATTGAGATATTGTGGATCGTAAGTACGTCTTTATTAATTTTAGTTTGGAGAAACTACGTTCACCGCTTGCTACGGTTACTGGTATTGTTAATAGAATACGTAATGTAATCCATATATTAGGGTATAATTCTTGAAGATTGTGCTTTTTGATGAAATTTGGAACTTGGATAGGCGATGACTGACTCTCCTTGAGGTAGTGTTGCAGACCAAATATTTCATCGCACAACAATTGTCTATCAATATCCGAATGAGAGTTTACTGTTAATTTATCTTGTAATGTAGAGCAATGTTTTGTCAATTCTTCTTTACTATGATTTTTTTTAAGGTCAAACAAAAAATTCCAAGTAACAGAAAAATCTTGCATTTGTTGAAATCTTTCTTTCATAGACGTAAGTACGGTGTCCAGAAGAATATTTAAAATTGGACTTCAAACTGTTTTTTTGGATCAATTATAGGTTCATCAATAGCTTTTTCACCAGGTCTACGCTTAACACGTCTCAGTCGCGTTTTAAATTTGAAAAATGGCTGTACATCAAGTTCTGCTACTATTTCAGTTGCTGTTACAAGAGCTTGATTGAAACCTGTTTGCCTATATTCTTTCAAATAAGAGCAACAAGTGTCAAGCATATATGTAAATTCGCGCGTGGCGCCCTCCAATCCTTGGCGCCCCAGGCGACCGCACAGGTCGCCCCCCCCCCCTTATAGCCGGCACTGGGTATATATATGTTCATAAATGCGTAACATAATTTTGCTTTAAATATATCTACATGCACGTACATTATTTTCTTGCATACATATTTTGTTATACCATTTTTCTTTTTTTTTTCTTTTTTGATAACTAGTAGACTACCTTTAATTTTAGTGTATTATATACCTGCACATTTTACTACTAATACCGACGATATCTAGTATACAATGAGTTAGTAACGATCATAGCAGCGCTGCCCCGGTCCCATGCTATGTATGTACTCCAGGGCAAACAAGAAAATAATGCTTGTTGATTGCGTAGTACTAGAATATTAGAACATTACGTCATCACGATGTTTCAACCTCTATAGCTCTCTGTCCCTTACATTCGCCCTTTGTTTGGAATGACCGTAAATGTAACCTTTTATGGAAAAAGAAAAATAATCAATACCAATTAGCTTCCCAATCTTCATTTAATAGTGCACACATTTTTCTAAAGCTCGTATTACATTTTCTAATTATTACGTATAGATTACTTTGCCATAACAAATTACTTATACTTAGAATATTTGCATATGTATACAGCAACACAGCAACTATAGATACTTGTACAGATTCTCTCGAACGTGGCATAGTAGCGCCGTTGGGTCGAGGCGACTCACTGGGTACCCTAGACCCAGTATTAGGTGCAAGAGTGATAGATGAGATTGTACTAACGCTGAATAAAACCGCGATTAGAAATGGCTTTTTAGCTCGTAACCTGCGTTCTTTGTATCCAATTGACGAAGCAAATACGCGCATATGTAGATTTTTGATGTGGAAATTTTATGTTTATACATCAGTTTATTGGAGTGTGATTGGTGACGAAATCCTTCGAGAAATTAAGAAGACACCAATGCCGATTTCGTGAAAATTCCTTTTGTTCCTAATGCTTTGCTAACTGTAAATGAGCGTAATTGTCGCTGAACCATTTTCGCGCTTACACTCCTGAACTTGATAATAATAAAATAACATTTATTAGTAATAATAACAGTCCAGCAACCTCTGATGATACATTAATTCGTAGTGTTGAACAAAATAGGCTTAGGTCGAATGCATTATTAAGAGAAAATAATACGCGAACGGATAATGTTAATACGATTACTACGGAAGCCATTACACATTTTGAGCTAACGGTAGATAGAAATTTTCCAAACATAAACACGAACTACAGTACTAATGAGAAAATAACCAACGTAAATGGAACATTACGAAAAATTGAATATTCACAAGCAAAGGGACTCTCTACAATAAACAACTTTACAGCAGAAACAATTATTGATGATTACATTATATAATATACACTCGTGCGGTTTAGGTGATACTAGAACTGATCTTGGTATACATAATGCACGAGGTGCCAACACACAATCTATTGTTACTCGTAGAAAAGCATTGATGCAAAATCAATACGTGCATACCACGAACGGTACGGCAAATCAATCGTCACGCCGTAAAACGGCGTTAGGAGATCATGTAGGGAGAAAATGGCACCTAACACGTCGTAAGAGCAACATTTACCACTGCAGCTGTGGAAGCACCTCCTTTATCAGATACACTTTACCATAACCATGACACAAACTTCCAATGGCAAGAATCTTATTTATATCGGCCTTCATGGAACACCCCTTAGCCTGCCAAAAATTCTACACTTCCTGATATACAGAACTCAATGCCGCAGAATAATTTTTCGAATATTTTACATCAAAATCCTCGCATTCCAAACAACAATATTATTCCCCAACTTCATCAAGTCCCTGGAAGTCAAGATATATTGCCACACCCTCCTAACGGCACTCATGATTTTAGAAAAGAGTTAAGAACATTAGATATACTTAATCGATGGGGTGTCGAATTTCGGTGTGAAACTGAAGAGGACCCCAAGGAGATTATCTCCAGACTGACCGAGTGCAGAATGACATATCATTTGACGTTGGACGATAGCTCAGCTCCCGAAATAATTGACCTTATTTGTTGTTATTCCAAAATTTGTAGGTTAGGATCATGATTCCTTATAATCTCTATAGTTTTACTACAAGCCCTATCACATAAGCTTTATTTAAAAAAAAAAATAGTTAAAATCGGATCACTTAGCCGTGAGTTACTTTATTTCGTAAGGATTTTGCCATTTCCGTACATAGTGCGATGGTGCCACAGACTAAGAATCAGAATGGCCGGAGACAGATTCACAATAAGATAAAATACTAAAAGTAGGCAAAGCAACAAGAAAAAAATGGACCACAAAAACTCTCAACACAAACTAAAAATAAAAAGGAGAAAAGGGGAATACAGCCACCTGCAGCAAGCGACAGTAACGAAGAAATTCTATCGCAAGGTCCAATGAACGAAAAACTTACATGTATGCGGAAAGGTAAAAATATGCATAAAGAAGTAAAACTCACAAATACGCCTATTATCAAAGGGGACGAAACACAAAGTTTACAACGTAAGACTCGTATACGCCAGCTGGATACACTACATAGAAAACCCACATAATCTTTTAATACATCTGAACTAGAAGATAAGCAGAAGGAAATAATTATAACGAAATGCAGCACAGCATTTGGCGAAAAAAAGTGCCAAGAGATAAACATGGGGCAATAACGCACTGGGGATGGCAGCTAGTAAAGGCAAACTTAGCGGCGGAAACAGAGAAGAAAGAGAGTGAGCGGAAGAAAAGCGGGGCCCGAGAGGAAATAGTGCGTAGGGTAAACAAAGCGAACGAGATCGCAACGCAGGTTACTCGCTCCTGAACCTCCAACTCCACTGGAGCCTCTACGGCAAACAACACGCAGGGTTCGTCCGATTCATCGCTAGAGAGTGACAGAGAGCGAGCAAATGACCTTTATAAGGCAATCGTAGAATCGGGAAGTGAAACAAAAAGCGACATCAGAAATGAAGTATTAAATTCAAGCACCCTAGCGAAATCTGCACTTAAAAAAAATTGAATAGCTTTAACTTAATGATCCAAATAAAGGAAAAAAAAAAAATGGAAATATATAAGGAAAAAGTCCTTAAAACTTTTAAACCCCCGACGTGCGACGAATAAAAATAGAATATTTAGCATACTCGATATTTATTATTCATAATAAATAAATAAGTGAATCAAATGAGAAGAAAAAAAATTACAATATGTAAAAAATAATAAAAAATCGGTAACAATGATACGTAAAAAAAAAAAACATTTAAAACCAAAATTATTATAATCAAATTTATTCTCATTCAGGTGCACCGCGAAAATAAAAGGAAAAAGATAAAATTTATGAAATTTATAAAAGAGCACAATGGCTGCACACCCAATATGAAGGAAAATTAAATTAATAAACGATAAATGAGTTTATATTTTGCAACCCTTCAATCATTTTGTTAGTTTGCATGATCACCTCTTTCACGAAATAATATCAAAGATTCAGAGCATTAAATAAGAAAAAAATTATGTCATAGGACACCATAATAGAATGCAAAAAAACATAATTACGTGATGTTAACGCTATAACAAACAAACAAAATAAGTATAAGGTACATGTTACTGCAAGAACGATAGAGGAATTAAGAAATGCAGTAAAATCATGTAACTTAAGTCTCGAAAAAATTTTTTTAATTATTATTATAAAAAAAAGTGTTATTTCAAAAACGGAAGAAATGTAATAAAATGGAAAAAAACATGATTTATTAAAGACGGCAAATATATTTCAGGTATGTTGTTGTTAATCCTTACTCGACACAATTGTAAGTAGTAGATTTTAGAGAAAGTGTGGACCGTGAAAATTTAGATTTCAAAAGATTATTAATTGCTTCGATTATCATTCGATAAATTTGTTATTAACGATATTGGCAAATACGAATAATTTTATGAACCAGGCACACAATTATAGTTCCATACTTAGCTTTCTTACGAATAATCCCAGTGACCAAGATTACCTTCACCCTCAACAAAAACAAAATCAACGAAAAAAAAAAAAAAGGTTTATCATTGTTCAAGCTAGAAAATCGACAATATTCTCGCTCCCAAACGAAAGAGTATGATCAGACGCTAGTTTATTAGAACCGATTAAATAGTTATAGGCAGAAAATAAGAACTGGAAGTTCTGAACACAACAAAAAAACAATCAGAACTGTAAACGAGACTGAGAACAAAAAAATGTGAATAAACGATATACTCATCAGACGTATATGCATATAAAGAGAAAAGAAACGTTTAAAGAAGATAATCGTTAGGTCACACAAAAGCAGTTTGAACGTCCTAAGCATATGTGCCTGTGTACAATCACGAAAGGCCCAGTGCAAACCCAAATCGACCCACGGTCAAAAATAATTCCAGCTTTACGAGCGGAGCAGCAGTCTCCATCGTCACCGAATATCGGATCTATCATGGCAAGAAAAATGTGCAGTAATAAAAGAAAAAAACCTTTAAAAACTCGCCAAACAATGATGAAAAGTGACAATGATACACCAAACACACCTTCGAACTAGAGCATTCGAAAAAAATAAAAGACAAACACCACAAAAAAAAAAACAACAAAAAAAAAAAAAGCAAAAAAAAAAAAAAAAAAAATAAAAAAAAAAAAAAAAAAAAAAAAAAAAAAAGGCTAGAATAATGATAAGTGTCGTAAATAGACATCAAGCAAATCGAATATAAGATACATACTTACGCAATCAACACATCCTTTAACGTCGATTAAAACTAAATATGTTAATAGCATCATAGTAGATAAAAATAATTGTAACAACAATAATAAGATAGCATAGACAGTAGCAAAAAAAGCTACTAATTAGTAAACAAAAAATTTTAATTGGTTAAGTTAAGTAATACCATATCTGAGAGGTAATGCCAAAAATAAAATTGCGTACAAAAGAGAATAATTAAAGAAAGCAGCATACATATTGTTACAACACCAGCATGATGGGTGCAGAATATTGTAGCTACTATACGCGTCTTCTCTTTTTTCTTACTAGCAAATATGGGAGTGCTTCTTCAATTGCGGCCCCTCTACTAATCTGTTGTGGAATAATTACAGGTACAAGACAAGACACTCTGGGACCAGCAGGGAATCACCAGATAACAGCTTAGCACTACGACCGGTAAAAATACAACAGAAAGGAGCCAGAAGAGAACCTACTGTCATCTAGATGCAGGGACATCTAACACCTGTACAACAGGCCTACGATCAAACTCAGAAGCGTATGGCCGTCGAATAAAAGCCAACAGCTCAGCAACAACAAACCATAAACGAGCAATTAAATTTAAAAAAAAACAGCATTATAGCCTTACAACAACATCCTCGGCTAGAATAACAATAAGAATAATGATAATAATAATAAAAGTATCAATAGAATAACTAACATACTAACATTAAAAACTATAATGGCTTGAAAATACTAACAAAAAAAACCTAGTAATGTAAATTGAACGCAGACATGCCTTATCCTTGACAATAATTTTAATATGTATACAATGCATATTTAAATGCACACACTCACGATGTATATTTTAATACGTACATTATTTGAATAAGGGCATATATAGTGCTACACAATTCTTAAGAAATTTAATTTGTCAATGTCTACTTACATCAATCAATTATTATTTTACATATACTACTAACCAAATTATAATTATTTTCCATTTATGATTAGGCGTATAAATATAAGAAAAGACGTCTAATAAACTATACCATAATACAGTCGCATATAAAATACGCAATATGTACGTGTAACCTTATGAATATGATACCAAACCCACAATATGGAAAAATGTAACAGAAAAAACTGTGAAGAAAGGAAACAATGTGCAAAAATTATGATGTAACCTTAGTACATAAAATGATTTTGCAATAGTTTGCTTTGAATTAAATTATTTAGTACAAAAATATAGTATCTCGTTTTTTTTTTTGTTTTGATAGCAACCTGATTTTGTTTAAGTATTTTTTACTTTTTTACCGACTGTTCTACATTATAAGCGATTATGATTTCTTAAACGATGTACGTAACACTTAAAAGCCATTTCTCTGTAGTTTTAAAGTACTTTTACTTCTTCCCAACCTTATGAATTTGATGGATCCATGATATTGCCTATGCTTTGATAATATGCGTGTTAGTCTATAAGCTGTAAAATTTGTTTGTCAAATCAATGTCCGAATTATTTGTAGATTCTTGAAATGTTTTTCCATAATTCTGTCTTCTCCTGTGTCTTTCCTATTTTTTATTTTCCACAAGATATTTTTTTTTTAATGATGGATATATTCGTGTAAAAAATTATCTCACTAAGCGCCATAGCGCAAGGTCATTCTGAGCATAAAGAATGCCGAGAGAAGCTTAGAAACTTGCGGAAGTAGTATTTTGCGTGTAGGTATTTGAATGCGTCAACAAAAAAGCTTTTCTTATCGCTAATTTCAGAATTTTCTTGAGTTCTATAATGATATATATAAAATCTACCTCGGTAAGATCCAAATTATACTTTTATTTTCAATGTATAGAATCCTTTTCACGGTTTTTATAGCTATAATCTTAAATTTTTGGTGTATGAATATAAATATCGTTATTCTATTAATTATTATTAATTGCAGAATCAATTTTCATAAAAGTTGGTTTTTCATGTAGGTAGTTGTATACTTATAAGAAAGTAAGAGTGTTGTCAAAATCTATTACGAAAGGAAAAACATGTTTGGGGAGAGGTGGGGCGGGAGCCAAGGGTGAGCTGTGGCAAAGTGGGGGGCGGAGACACGAGAGAGCTGGCTCAAATTATTTAAGGTCACATTTCACGGTAAAAAGAAACAAACTTTACCTTATTTTGGGGAGGATGGGAGCTAAGGTGAAGCATGGCGGAGTGGGGGGAAGCGATAAAAACTAGTACTTACCCTTAAACCGTATAACTATATAATATAGAAAATTATAATATATATAATTATGTAGTGCATTGACCATATTATAGATTTATTCATTTTTGATGAAATGACTTCTGTATTGTCTGTCAGCCATTCATTCCTTACCTAGACATAAAAAGATTCAAGGAAGCAGTGTTTCTGATCCATCACGTCATAAAGAATCGGGGTGCTTAATTTTCTCAAGCATTAAAAAAACCACATTATTAAGAATAAGAAATCACAATATAGCTTATGGAGTAAGTTTATCACACTACATAAGAAAATTAGCTTTCCAACAATCGATTCGTTACAAATGTAATTTCTTTCATCTATGAGTTTTACATGGTTCTCTTTTTTAAATTTTTATGAATAGGCAATAACGATTTCGAACAATTATCATCACTTTTATTCTGTTGTATCCGCCCTTTTTATACACCCAGACTTATACAAATTACACAATAAAATCTGTTCTTTAAAAACCGTATTGTTCATTATATTTCAATTTGCATGCAAAAAGATTTTTTGCTTTTTTCATCTTGTACTATACTTGAAAAATTTCTCTACGTACAAAACAATTTATTGCAAGCTTCATTGAATACCTATCTTAATTTGATACCTAACACGTCAAATACAAAATTTTTGCTGCAAAACCATTACTTAACTTACACACAAGCTAGTCACCAGATTCAAATGAGTTTTTTAACATATAATGAAGAAATCTCTACAAACTGATGGTATGAAAAAACCAGTAAAGTTTATTTGTACAAAGAAGAATGTTTTAAGCTTATAAAATTTTTTTTTTGTTGGAAAAAACTTAGAAAATGATGGTGCTGGTTCTACCATAGTTTTAATTATTTCTACATTGCTCACCTGGCACACATCTTTGTCAATACATATGAAATCGTCATCATTCTGATTTTGTCATTTGCCATACAGCCACTTATACCAGCAAGTCCTAAACATCATGCACACAAAGATGTACAACTAAGACTGGTCACAAATAACGGCAGGTCAAGCAAAAATCAAAAAATACTAAGAGATTTTTAGTATCCATAATCACTTTTTTTTCTTGACATAACATAACAATTTACTATTGTAAGAGTTTTCAACATATTTTATTGCTACTCTACTTGTTCGACAAAATAAAAATGGAACATGCTGGGACAAATTTTCAGGTTCCTACTAAAGATAAAATGTGTGGTTGCAAATCACCATTAACACTTTATATATTAAAGCACTAATCTTGCCGTTAGAATATTAATCACAATGTATTCAGAGGCTTAAGTGTAATATAATACAGACAGAATGACTAAGAGATAGATATTATTGACAAACAGATTGAACTTGCTAATTATCAACAGTGTTTTCTGGAATCGACATTTAGTAACGAGACAAAATGAAACTTTTTAACATTAAAAAAATCTTTTTCGATTATATGCACCACAAAATACAAAATAACCTGCATATACATCGTTGATGATATCATAGGATAAAAATAAATTTATTAAATATAGAAATATATAAATATAAATATCGAATAAATAAAGGAAATAGAATAACCATGATTTACATCATCCTGTAAGTTTTCTAAATCTTGCGAAATTACTTCAACCGTCTTTTTTTAATATACAGGTAGCCAAGCAAAGATCACTAACGAAAAAATTCTTGATAAAAATTAATTTCCAAAACTACCATAAAATACAATTGGTTAGTTTTCTATCTAGGCTAATAAAGTATAAATTTTCTATGCCTTTTTTACATCAAGGTTGCTTTTACTTTGCCAACTTGGCCCATTTCGATAACTAACCTTTTTGTAGGCAGATGATCCAATGAAAGAGCTTCTTAATATTTTTAAATGGTTTATTTATTGTGTTTTATTATAAATTCATCTTTCTCATGATTACTTACATGACGTATCTAAATTTCTTGGAAATTTGTTACTGTAAGTGCAAAGCAAAAGATTCTAGTGTACTATTATTTATGAAAACAGGGCTACACTAGTTGTGGTCCACGCCATAACTGATAAATCACGCGTTATACCATAATGTTACTACTTGATTATATTCTACAATACTAAGTCAAATGGCATGAGCTCTATTATATTACTTTTACAAGACTAGAGTGGTAATCGAAAATATATCATTAGTAAAATAATTATAGTTATCATACACTCAAATTTGAGAGAGGTATATTTTGAAAAAAACATAGTAAATCCTGTAAAACACTTCCTTGTCTTCACAGTATATATGCATTTCATATTATCTCTGACGACATTACAGTTTTAGGTAGCAATGTGATTCTCGTGAGTACTACGCTTGCTTCTTATCATACAACAATACTGAGTCTAGTTACACGAGCTGTATCATATTTCTTTTGCAATACTTAAAGTGTGGAGACCGAAAAGAAATTATAAATAAAGCAATTATAATAATCGACATTTTTAGACTTTTCTATGATAACAGAAGTATATTTGGAGAAATACAAAGTGAGTCCTGTCAGACGCTTCCTCGTATTTACAGAAAATATGCATCTCGCGTTATGACTAACGATATTATGATTTTGGGGTAGCAAAGTGACTCTCGTAAGTACCTCTGTTTTTTCATATCATACTATGATATTGTGTCGATTTGTACCATTATTTAGTATAAGTTAAGGAATTAAATGGGAATACAAGCAGAAATGTACATCAACCATATTGCATATACAAGCTAAGATATCCACGTGGATATCCACATGGAAATCCACATGGATCAACATGAATATCCTTGTAGATTTATACATGGAAAAGATTGCTTCAAAGTTAGAAGAAGAAAATTTGCGACGTAAAAAATTGTTTTGTGGAAGTACCCCAAGTCGTATAAGCTACAAAAAAAATTACGAGTAACTCACCCACTTGGCCAAAGTAGATTTGATCTGAGGAAAATAATTTTTGTCC
Source organism: Copidosoma aretas (assembly GCA_030522625.1). Lineage (NCBI taxonomy): Eukaryota > Metazoa > Arthropoda > Insecta > Hymenoptera > Encyrtidae > Copidosoma > Copidosoma aretas. Next base: position 3,370 of record JAPYYV010010944.1, on the reverse strand, counting down.
TCATAGCTTACAGCTGCCAATAGTATTTGTTTCAAAATTTTTTTCGTACATCTCAGGTTAATAACTTATGTAGGATATCATTAAAAAGTTTATTTAGTTGTTTTTTTTAATAATGATACAAGCTTTCATTCAATATGGGGTCCAGGGGCTGAGTTTGATCTCGTGTTAACAGGGTGCCGTCTCACAAAATGATGTGATTTCTATGTAACTTTCGGTGTACAATCTACATTTACTAGTTGTTTTTGTGTGCAAGTCAGAAGATTTGTTTGAACGGTATTTGTTTAAACGAATATCAAAAGTTGTATTCCTGGCGCAGTAAAAATCTTTTTATTGTTAGCTGACCTATCATAAAAATAAAGTTATAATGTAAATTTTTTGAAACATGCATTCGAAAAAATTTATGTATCATTAAAGGTTTTGAATTACGTCCATATCACCAAATTTTTAGCTACTTCACCAGTTCTATATAGCACATATTTGGAACTGTATATTATAAATGTTTATAAAGTAGCTGTAAAATGTATCACTTGACCAGTCAATAATATGGCTGGCGCTAAAAATCATTCAATTTTGTTCATACAATTTTGTCGTCAATCTCTTGAATGTCAAAGCTTAAAGGAAAATTTATAAATTACTTTTAATTTGCATCTGAATTATAACCTTTTGGGCTTATTTTCTTTCTTAAACAAATTAATTGGGATTCATCATAAAAAAAATTGCAAAAACTTCGACAGGTTTCCCAGAAAAATATCAATTGTTCACATAGAAATATGAAAAAAAAGAGAACATTTGAATTTTCTGAGAATCCTATCAAAGTTGTTGCAATTTTTTCTGTTTGACTCCCAATTAATTTGTTCATCGAAAAAAAGGAGTCCAAAACGTTAAAAAATAGGTGCAAATTGAAAAAGATTCAAGTAGTTTTACGAATTTTTCTTTAAGACTTAGTATCCGAAAGATATAACAACAAAATTTTAAGAAAAAAGTTGCAATATATTTAGCGTTAGCTACCTAATTGACATGTTGAGTGATACTCTTTACAACTGCTTTATAAACATTTAGAATACAGTATTCAGCATATGTCCTATACAGGGGTGATGAACCACCTTAAACCTTGGTGATAAAGACGGAATTTCAACCATTGAAAATACATGGCTTTTTTCAAATGCATGTTTCGAAAAATTAAAATGATAACTATCTTCTTAACATACGCCAGGTTACAATAAAAAGATTTTGACAGCTTTAAAAATGCCGTTTCGGGTATTGGTTTGAACGAATGCTGTTTTGATAAATTTTTTGTCTCGTTTACAAAAACTACCAGTAAATGTAGATTGTACACCGAAAGTTACAGAGAAATCACATCATTTTGTGCGACGACACCCTGTTGTACACGGAATTATACTCAGCCACAGGACTATATGTTAAGTAATAGCTTGTATAATTATTAAAGAGTAACATCTTTATAAATTTTCATTATGATTTGCTAAACAATTTATAAACGTAAGATGTAAAAAAAATTTGGGAACAAATACTATTGGCAGCTGTAAGCTATAAGGACAAAAAATAATTTCTTTAGATCAAATCTACTTTGGCCAAGTGGGTAAGATACTCGACTTATATCTTGACATCCAAGGTTCAAGTCTCGGTGCCGCATGCCAATGTACTTTTTTTTCGTCAAAGAAGGAATCGTTTTTTGTGGATAATACGATCTTGTGTGGTCATACAAAACAATTTGTTATCGTCGCGAAATTTCTTTAAAATTTTGATCAATCTTTTCTATGTAAAAATCCAGGTGGGTTTCTATGTGGATTTCCACGTCGATATCTATGTTGATCAACGTGGATTTTTATGTGGATATCCTAGCACGTATTTACCATAGGGAATCGTTGCTCGTATAACCATCAGATTATTTTACTTATATCAAATTGTTGGACAAGGAGTGGAGTCATTCATTTATGAACACTATTATTTAATGTAATACGAAAATTTTATCGTTGTCTCAGGCTTTACGCTACTGAGCTATTAAATCACATTGCCATAAAAGCTTACTGCGATTCTTTTACTTATACTTGTAATATATTGATAAGATTAAAAATAAATTATCATTATAACTGAGTGACTTTAAAGCCTACGACGTTTATTATACAGATGCTTTTTCTTCGCGTAAACTTTTGTTTTTTTACAATAATCTTAACGGTAATACATACTCTTACTTATGAATGCAGTTATAAGTGTGCAAAATTAACAGGTTATATGTTACTTTGCTATCTAGAGACAGAACTGCTAAAGCATACTGTTACTTTTCTATAGATAGGCATACCGTTTTCCCCTTTTTATAATGTATATAGCTAATAATACAATATAATTTTACCATAGTTCCTTGGAAGCTTACTATGTTCAAAATAGGGGCGATGATCTAATTACTGCATACTCGCTTTCTGTGAATTATATTGATATTTCTAGTAGCGTGCTTCACTAAATTTTATCGGACTAAAACTTTAAATCAAATGCATAATACTGATTTCAAATGAAATCATTTCTCTCGTGAAAAAAAACTACGTTTTTAGTAAAAAAAAAAAATATTTTGAAAATATCATTCTAATAACAGCATGTATTGCTGCACACTCCACCTACGACTTATTTTTTCCGAATAAAATAGTTGTATACTTTACTCGAGAATAAGTTATTTTGACTTCAGCATAGAACAAAACGTTTCTAAAAAGTTTAGTTCACAACTTCAAAACGTTTCTCGCAAGAGTTTAGAAAAGTTTTTAAAACATCTTTCAAACCGAAAAATGTCCTAAGCTCAGCAAATGCTTATGAAAAGCTTTTTAAAAAACGTTTTCTGAATGATTTTGAAACGTACCTAAAGGGTCTAGCCGGTTAAGATAGTGAAAATTGCCTTTGAAGGGATCTGGTCGAAAAAATTCAAGCATATTTGTCATGAAAAATGATGACTACGTACTAGTTTTCAGACCAAAATGTGCAAACCTAGCCTCAAAAAAAATTATTTAGTGTTTTTGTTTTTTTTTTATTTTCTCGGCTCAGAGATAATAAAACAATCTGAAATAATCCAAAGTAATGTATTTTTATGTTGAAAATAGGTATGAATTTTTTTAGAATTTTTGGCTATAAATTTCGAATTTCACAAGCGTTTGAAATTTTTAAAATACTTTTAAAAAAAAAACAAAAAAAATAAATGGGCTAGAAAAAATGTATGTTATCTATTTTTATGCTAAAAATGTTTCTGAATTTTTTCAGATTTTTAAAAGTAGTGGAACAAGTCCAAAAATTGAAAAAACAGTTTTCAGCTAAAATGCTAACTTTCAGATGACTTGAAGCTATCTTAAAGCTGACGTCTGAGCTTTACAAT
>JAPYYV010010943.1:21850-32906 GCA_030522625.1 Copidosoma aretas | reverse complement strand
GGAATAGCGTAACAAGTGAAAATGGTAGTGGGGGAACTTTTCTCTTTGACGCTGTGACGTTCCGCTAGCTATTTCCGCCCCATGTAACCGCGGCCTAAGAGTTGAAAAATAGACGTGTAAACACGAACTCATTCATTTTTACTTGCATTCGATCGCACCCCAGTGATTATTCATATCAATTTCGAGTCGTGAAACTCGGACTTTTCAATTTTTTTTACTGTTTCGCTTATAACTTTGCTTAGAACGGTTGTAGAGAGTCGCTTAAAACAAGAAAATAAAGGTTCCAAAAAGACCTACAATTTCTTTTTTTATTCGTCATGAAAAGTGGTAAGGATCAAAAGTTATGAATCATTTAAAGTTTGTTGGGTAGTTAACGGAACAAAAATTTCATTGGATTTGTTGGTTTTCGAGTTTCTTCTAGTTTTAACTTTTGACTCTGACCATTTTTTTTGGACAAATAAAAAAAAAATTGTAGCTCTTTTTGCGACCTTTATTTTCTTTTTTTAAGCGACCCTCTGCGATCTTTTGAATCAAAGTTATAGGCGAAATAGTAACAAAACTTAGAAAATAGTTCGTCAAAAATTGATTTATTTTACCCGTAACTTTGTTCAGAAAGCTCGTAGAGAGTCGCTTAAAAAAAGAAAATAAAGGTCGCAAAAAGAGCTATCAATTCTTTTTTTGGGCGTCAAAAAAGATAGTAAGGGTCAAAAGTTACAATCAAAAGAAGCTAAAAGATTAACAAATTTTAGTCATTTTCACTTCTCTCCTGAGTTTGAAATGATAATAACTTTTGATGGAAACCATCTTATCGAACGTTAAAAAAAAAGAATTGTAGCTCTTTTCAAGCACTTTATTTTCTTTTTTTTAGCGCCTCTCTACGATCTTTCTAAGCAAAGTTATGAGCGAAACAGTAAACAAATGAGAAATATTCGTTTGTAAATTCAACGAAACTTATAATTTGAAAAAATAAAAAATAAGAAAGTCCTGAGATCCGAGTCGCTTCTTCAAAGGTACTTATTATACAAGACCTCTGGAAAAAGAAACGCTTTGTCCGAGAGGTGCGGATCGAAGATTAAAAAGTTCCCGGAAAAAGGAGGTTAAGTCCAAGTTCCCGGAATAAGGGGATAACTGAAGCATTGTCCGGCTTTTCACAGTCGCGAAAAATGTTGATTCGCGCAAAAGAGTACACACATGTTCCTTCTACTTCACTTTACTTGTCAGCCAAGTATGGGATTCCAATTCGATTGCCCTGATCTTACAGATGCGATCAAATGTTAAAATGCGATTTACTAGAAATCACCTTACATTACATATATACGTGTGTCTCACCAGTCTCACTGTCACCCTGGTCACCCACCTGTCACCTGTCACTGTCAGTGATTTGGTCACACGGTGACACGGGAGTGGGACGACCGACGACGGGACATCGCACGCTTATTGTTATTGTGGATGTGGAAAGGGTTTTAATAGTTTAATACCGTTTGGTCATATGCGCTAATGCGTTTGTAATTATTTATTTGTGAAATCATACGGATCATGTTCTCATGAAACAACTGTACTACATAATATTATGAAAAATATTGAATGTGATTGAGATTTCAATAATTCGGTGACGTGATAATTTTAGTCTGATGAGCGCCGAACTCCGAAGTGGTGAAAATTGGAAACTATATTATTGAAAAGGTTCACCAAACTAAATCCAGAGTCCGGACTGAACTGAACTTACTGAACTGATCTGTCGTGTTTTCGTTGATGCCGTACTTAGAAGAAACAGAAAAAGTGGAGTCAAAAAACAATAGCAGCTGCAGGCATGTCCTGATTTGGCGAGCGAAAAAAAGTATGATAAACGACAGGTGATATGGAAGTTGAAAGAAAACGATGAAACAAGCAAGATGAAAAAGGTTTACAATATCGGTACGGACATCAGGTCGGGCGATGGCCTCGAGACTACAAGACGCAGGTTGCTCAAGTACGTATTTGCCCACTTGATTATTTTTTTCTAATCCCAATAATGTTTTGACAAGGTCCTTCCTATGTGAGTACACTTCCATTAAACATTTATACCATTTACCTTGCTACTACTATTTACATCAAAATACTTAACCTCGAATCATCAGCTTTTTGAAGAGTACATGAAACTTTATTGTGGCAAGGCGAAATTGTGAACTAAAATTGGATTGCCATTATTTATGTTGCAGAAACGTGACTGAGATTGCTAAAAAATTGGAAGAGCAGAAGAATAGAGCTTTGGCTGTAATTGATGTGTTTACACCCACCGGAGAAGCTTTGAGGTCCAAGTTGAGAGATTATTGTGAAAGATTAATAATCGACGATCCTATCAGTCATGTTCATAAAACAGAAGAACTGCTTTGGAGAAGAGGTTTTTACGACATTGTATCTGTGGCCAAAAAATTGCGCAAAGTTTGTTAATCTGACTCTTGTTAAGCTTTCATTTTCAATGAGTATAAGTTATTAGTTTATCTTTTCCTTAAAAAAAAAAAAATAGGAAAATACATGGAGTGAAACGGAAAAAGCTTTCTTATCAGCTCACCTTTCGGTTGGAGTGGGATTTTACCATCATTTGATCTTGCGCTTGCAGTTAGAATTTGAGTTGCAATTAACAAGCGTCATAGATTTTGCTTATCCAAACAAAAAAGGACTTATTCATGTAAATCACTATTTTAATTACAGTTTTCATAAAACTATGATAAATTTATCAAATATTATTGTTTTAGATGGAGAAAGGTCTAACTACCACAAAGGTACACTCTACCGATGTAAAAAAATGCGTCTCTCATTTTATTCACAGGAGCTTGATTTGTCTTGGAGACTTGGCACGTTATAGATTGGATCTTGATCCCAATTGGGATTCCCAAATAGCTACAAGATACTACAAAATGGCAATAGTTCTTGACACCAAATATGGAATGCCACACAATCAATTAGGTACTGTTGCTTGCAATACGAATCATGGGCTTGATGCCGTATACTATTACATGAGAAGGTACATAACTTTTTTTTTTTTTACATATTTTTGTAAAAAAATTACCCTTCTATTCATTTTTAACATTTTTAGTCTTTTGTGCACTGAACCATTTGAGTTGGCAGAAGGTAATTTAAAAAGGACAATTGTCGCTCATTCTTTAAGTGGTAAAGAAAAATGTCCAACACAGTCTTGTGTAGCAAGATTGCTGTTGTTGCTGCAGTTGTGGGATAACAGTTCGACAAATATTAATAAGATAAATGAAGAATCGCAGGCAAGTTATTAATTTGCAATCAGATCAAACTTAAGTACAAGATTATTTAATTTTTTGTTTATTATTTAGATACTCTTGAGTGATATAGAAAACTGTTTGAATGTAGAAAAATCGGAAAACACAAATCATAAAGTTGCACAAAATGAAGACAGTATTGAGAAATACTTATCACACTACAGAGCTGAAGAAATTACTTATCTAACTGATGATATGATGTTCAAAATGATTGTCATTTGTTTAATGAAAATATTCAAGCTACAACTGAAGACCCCTGGTGAAATTCATGGAGTTGTAGCTTTCGCTTTAGCAGTGTTTTCGCAATTATTGCAGTTTGTTGTTATAAGATTACAAGAATCTCTTTTAGATATGTCTTTGGCAGAAGATGAAAAACTCAATGAAATGGATAGTGTCGAAATAATCAATGATAATGAAAATACTAATGAAAATGCCGAGAATAACGACAATGAAAAGAGTATAAGAAGAAAAAATTCATTTCATCATGGTCCTAAGATTCCTCAAAAATGTAATAAAAAATCAGAAATAAATGGAAATTGTAAAAAGAAGAAATCAAAGAATCTTCTGACAAAACTACGAAGACCACGATTTCGCAGAAATAGTTCGGATTCTGATGCCAGCGATGGAGAAGGAATTGCTGCTGGATCATCTAGTGAAGATTTGAATTCTGACATTACAGAAAATGAGGAAGATGTCATAAGCGATGACAATGCTTTATCCGAAGATGAGGTGTTGTCTGAAGATGTTTCAGATGATGAGGGATCTTTAATCAAAGTAAATAATAATGAGGATGATGTTAATGGCAAAACCAACATTGAAGAAAAATTTGTTGAAGAAAATGAAAACGAAAACGCTAAATGTGTCAACGGTAAATCTGAAAAAGACGAATTAGATTTAAAAAAAGTTAACAATGTAACGCACTTTAAAAATTCCTATGATGAAAATAACACTGTGGCAAATGAAACACTTGCGTGTGTTGCGCAAAAAGAAAAACAAAAGTTGGATCCAGTTAAGGTTTTGCAAGTACTGAGTGAAGAAAAAATGTTGATATGCATAAAAGTTTATTGTGACTGGTTACAAGGACATCAAGATATTATAAAAACTTGTGCTAGAGGTTCGAAATCTTTATTGGAACGATTAATTACTCTGTTTAATTTAATAAACTTTGATAGTCAAGAGCTTTTCAATAAATGGAACCAAGATTCAGAGGTATTCTCTTGTATGGAAAACATGAAGGAAGTAGCTGATACTACTCCTTTACCGGAAGATATTGATTTGAGAGATTTAAAATTTTTTGAAAATGCTCATAAGAATATTGATTGGGATATAATAAGAAAGAAGAAAATTACAATTACCGAAGAAACACTAATAAGAGCTCTCAAAATAGTTAAATTTGGTCATTACTTGTGTTCAGTTCAAGATTCAGGAATTATTTTCGACAGCAACAAAGGCTTATTTGTCGAATTGAAACTGGAAACTCCAAAAGTTAAGGAAAATCAAAGTGATGTAAAGAATCTAGAACTGGACCATTCTAAAGGAAAAATGATGAGGCATATGGGTAAATTGTGGCTTAAAGCAGAAGTTCACGCTCTAGAAAGTCGCCTGTACCATAGATTGATGTCGCCATACTTGGTTCCTGATCATGAAGCTTTTTCAAGATTTATGCCCATTATAAAGCACCTGGTTTATGCTAAAAAGTTCATTGTTGTTGTTCCATCAATTGGTAAGTTTTGTCTTATAATATTCGTTCAAAAGAAAAGAATTACAAAAAAAAATTTTTTTTCAGTAATTTCTGCACTAGATGAAATGAAAAGAATGAGTAGTCATGCCAGGGAAGCTACAAGATGGCTCGAAACTCAACTGCAGCGTGGATCCCGCTTTTTAAGAGCGCAAAGACCCCACGAAAAGTTGCCATTACCATTCATCAAAGGTCCCAAGCCAAAAGACAAGGAAGCTTGGCTTTACTTTCACATAATTGAATGTTGCCATTACCTTACCCAGCAGAGCCAAAGTGGGGCTACTGAAATTCCAGTCGTCACATTATTAACAGGCATTGACAATAAAAAGACGATCACCTTGAGTCCAGAAGCTTTAGCTAAAAGTGCTGGTATGGCAGAAAAAATTGTAGAGTAAATTAGACATTTTAATTTTATGGTAGTCTGTATGACTGTTCGATCATATTTAATTACAGGCGTAAATTTCGAACACATTGGTTCTTTTCATGCCAAATGGAAATTGTCAATCAAGAGCCATGGTTGAAGGAAAAAATAACATACAAAAGCCCTGTGTATCTTAATTTCCGTCGAGTTGACGAAGAAATTATGAAAAAAAAACTCGATTGAAAGCCACGCCAGAGAGCCAAGGAAGGTTTTATCTGGCGACCAAAGGGTTGGAAACCCTGGAAGATAAAAACAATTCGCTTCAAAAACGCATGAATCGTAGCGTTTTGCAGCAAAAATCATTTGAATCTACTTATCGATTTTAAAAAATATTTAATTTTACATTTTAAATAATTGATTAATAAAGTTATGGCGTTTCTACCAAACAATCTAACGTTTCATTTAAAATTTGTAAATGTTGATTGATGAGTCGACAAAAATGACAAAGCCAACAAAAATGTGATATTTCGCATAATATAGACGAGTTATCAACTGTTGGTGATACAGAAAAGTTGAAAACAATTTTTTTGGACAAAAGTATCAGATAGTTCGTAAAATATTTGATGAATTATTCACAAGCACATTTATGAATAATGAAAAAATTAAATTTTGCCAGTTAGTATAAACCACGTAAGTGTACTTTGCATGTGGGCGAGGAGAGGTAGGGGAACGGGGAAGGCGCCGCGCGTGCACGGGTAATAGTCCGGGCTCCGGAAGTATTATAGATATTATAGCGTGCATTCATAGGCACTGTGTCGACGGTCTGTCTTTATATTTTATACATACAGTGAATGCCCGTCTGTGTCTATTATATATACTTAACCTCGACGACGACGTGGACGTCGTTCCAAGTTGCAGGAACAACTGCGGCGATCGAGAGCCGCAGTCGGGGGCGCCTCACAGTTGAGGCAGTAGGCAGCCTTTTGGAGCCGCGCTGCTCTATAGTGAAATTAGTGAATAAGGAAGAGAATAAGCGAGTCATTGCGGTTGGTTAGTTTGTTGTAGCAGCAGCAGCAGCAGACCAGTTGCCGCGATCTCAAGATGGCAGAGGCCCAAGAGGAGAGCCGCAAGAAAATCACCATCACCATCAAAACGCCCAAGGATAAGCAGATCGTAGAGATCGAGGAGGACGCCTCGATTAAGGACGTAAGTCTGGCGCTGGATGACGCATTCATGCTCACGCGTGCCTGCACTAGTTGACAAGTTAGAAATATATATGTTCGTCGGGCTCTTCTGGTGATCAGCACCGTTGTGTCGTCGTGATGTGTGCATGTTGTGTTTCCCCGCTCTCGTGTACTAGCAGATCCTCGGACCCGCTGCTTGGTATACTCTCTACTGAGCCAACATTGCGCGCATTTGTGTCATCCGTGCATGATACTTGTACATAAATGCTTATACTTATTATTCATGCTCATTACTTACTTACAAGGCATTTGTGTATGATCAATTTTCCTTACTCGTGGCTTTTTCAATTTTAATGAGTTGCACCGACCAATTGATTGTTTCACTTTTCTTTTTCTCCTACTTATCATCTCTATATACTTTTAGTTCAAAGATGTGGTTGCCAAGAAATTCAATGCACAGCCAGAACAGGTGTGTTTAATATTTGCTGGAAAAATCATGAAGGATCATGAGAACCTGACGAATCACAATATCAAGGACGGTTTGACGGTGCATTTGGTCATTAAGACGCCGAGGGACGCGGCAACTCCAAATAATCAGGACAGCACGCCTCAGAGATCATCTCCGGCAGGCATGTACACAATAGATGTCCTACATCTCTATTTGTTTAACTTAATTTTCGACTTTTATCAACACTTACAAATCATCATGATAATAATTTATCAACTGTTTTAGCGGCTGATATAAATGCGTCGCCGTTTGGACTTGGTAGCTTGGGAGGATTGCCCGGCTTGGAAAATCTTGGATTGGGCTCTGGAAATTTTGCGGAAATTCAGCAGAGAATGCAAAGAGAATTATTCTCTAATCGCGACGCTTTGAGACAAGTTTTTGATAATCCTTTGGTACAGAGCTTGATGAGCGATACTGAAAGTATGCGAAGTTTATTTCTGGCAAACCCTCAGATGCAAGAGTTGATGCAGCGAAATCCAGAAATCAGTCACATGTTAAATAATCCAGATCTTCTTAGGTACGTCTGATTATAATTTGAATCGTTATTGCATGGACTTGTAGAAAACATTCGAGTATTGATCCATTACTTAACATTTGCAGACAAACTATGGAATTAGCCCGTAATCCATCAATGTTGCAAGAATTGATGCGTTCGCATGATCGGGCACTATCTAATCTGGAAAGCATTCCAGGAGGTTACAGTGCTCTCAGGCGCATGTACAGAGATATTCAAGAGCCAATGTTAGCTGCAGCGGCCAATGATAGAAACCCTTTTGCTGCCTTAGTAGAAAATAGTGATAACGTTGGAGATGCCCCGAATCCACAGCAAGGTCAAGAAAACAGAGATCCCCTGCCGAATCCCTGGAATGCAGGGCAAACTGATTCGTCAACCACGGGGACAACAGGAACAGGCACTGATGCTGATAGAGGTGCAAGCACAGGCACAACTGGAACGGGTACTACTGGAGCAGGCATCGGTAGAGGACTAATGGATACTCCAGGCATGCAGAGTCTTGTTTCTCAGATGATGGAAAATCCAACTCTAATGCGAAACATGTTGAACGCTCCATACACACGTTCCGTTCTGGAAACGATGGCTTCAGACCCATCGATGGCCAATCGAATAATTTCCGCAAATCCATTTTTAAGAAACAATCCACAGATGCAACAGCAAATGACAGCAATGATGCCTAGGCTTATTGAGCAGATGCAGAACCCTCAAATGCAAAATCTTATTACAAACCCCGAAGCCATGTCCGCCTTAATGCAAATTCAGCGAGGAATGGAGCAGCTTCAGAGCATTGCACCTGAAGTTGTTGGAAAGTAAGTAGTTTAAGCATTTATCAAATCTCCATTCCACAGTGATCAGTAAGTAATCTAAAAAAATTGTTTTGTTTATTTATTTATCTGTTTATAGTCTAGGTTTAACTGTTCCTCCTAGTCCCGTAAGCACACCAAATGCAACCCCTACAACAAATTCTAGTACACCAGCTGGGCAGCAAGCACCTACTGATTCGTCAAATCAACAGGATGCGTTCTCTCAATTTATGACGCGAATGGTTAATTGATTTGTTAATCACAACTCTATTTGTGGTAATTTAAATTTGAAATAAAATACTACAAGTTAACGTTTATATTCCAGCTCTCAGCTATGGCTTTAAATCAAGGAGTGGAGGGAGTTGATGGTCAACTTCCCCCACCCGAAGAACGGTACAGAGCACAATTGGAACAATTAACAGCAATGGGTTTTGTTAATAGGGATGCAAATTTACAAGGTAAAGCATACATACTGAGTAATCGTATTTTTTCCGAGACAAATACTATTGATTATAAACAATGTATCATTCTACCCATTTTCTGAGATTGTATTTCTTTCCAGCATTGATTGCCACCTTTGGAGATATCAACGCGGCCGTTGAAAGATTATTGGCCAATGGGCAGGCAGCGCTGTTTAATTTTTAATTTCTTCATTGAAAGTTGAAGATTTGAACTTTAATTTTTTAATAAAATCGACTTCAATTATTGATAAGATATTTGTTTAATTGGATCGACTTAATTAACCCATATGAGTTACCCTATTGGTTGATACGTATAACTTAAAAATCTAATTTAATTTGACAATTATGACTTGTGAATCAAAAACGAGACACTGATAAAACAAATGTCTTTGGAAAAGTTTGGTAATTCAAATGTTTACTTTATTAATGCCATTGACTGTTACGAATATAAATATAAAGGCTTACGCAAATCTGATAAGTTTGAGAATACAATTATTTTTTCATTTTTGCTTGTCTTAAATCTGATGTAAAATTTAATATATACTTAATAATTAAATATCAAATAAAGCAGATCCAAATAAACAAATATATATTTAAAGTTGATTTGATTAAATTTGAAGTTGTAATAATCCTTAATTTGGTTAAAAATTAATTGATTATTTAAAACCCCGAAAACAGGTTTTGATGAGCTAAATACCAACTAGCAACATTGGTATTCCATTTATAAACTATGATTTTCCTTTCTTTTCCTTCTGCATTGATTGCGATGACAGACGCTTGAAGTAGCTTTTAACTGTCAAAAAAATTAGAGAAAAAATAAAATTATTCCGAATGTCATTGACAGAATATACGCTACTTTTCTTCGTTCACTATGCATTTTTATTTTCTACTTATGTCGATGCAGGTTGTCCGAGCTTTTTATATTCCACCCTTCTATCAGTTGATGTGCTATAGAGCTATATATTTATATTTTAATTAGCCTTGCTGTTATATTATTCGATGTGTTAACTCCCTTATCACAATAATAAATTGTACAAGATTGAACATAATTTTTATTTTAGCAAACCTCTTGCGTATTATTTAAGCATTAGATACAAAACTTGAATCATTCGTAAAAAAATTTATCAAAAATCCAACTTAAATATTTTTCTGAGGTCACGAAACGTTAATATAATTAAATCCATCTCTTTCTGTAATCTTTAAGTGATAAATCTTGAGAGAAACAGGTAGAATATTATTCCCAAATTTAATTTAATGTAATAAAAATGACCTAAATTTGTAACGAACGATTAAGCTGTTTAGAAATTTCATAGAATGTCTTGGATGTACAAGAATGGTTGTATAAGAATAATAAAAAAAAAAAAAACGTAAAAGCATCCAAAAAATGCAATAAAAGAGATTTTACAGTTCGAGCGGATCGTAATGAATGTAATATTTTGTTTACCAGTTTTGTAATTTTTATTATAAGAGGCAGTGTTTCTATATGAGTAAAAGGCCTGCACTGCAAACAATCGATCAATGAATTGGCAAAAATTCTCGCAACCTAATATGCGTTATGTGCTTTACAAAGAAATTTGTTTGTTTCTGCGAACAATGTTTGGGAAACAAAAATTAAATGCCGTTTATTGAAATTTTTATTTAAAAAAAAAAACAAAAAACAACTACGTAAAGGTTTTAAAGTTACCGAGAGAACAATGAAAAATTTTTAGATTTGTAGTGTTATGTTTGTGGGGTTCGGTAATATGTAAAAGAGAATTTTATGTTGCATTTTAAAATGTGAATTTTAGAGGTTGATAATGTGGAATGCTGAATAAAAAAAAAGATACATAATAAAATGTTGTAAATTGAAGTAATGATGTAATAATTGAAATAATTATAATTTTTCGTCTATTCATTAACATTGTGTAACGAAATAAAGTAAGATTATTATTCTAGCGCGCAGCGTCTTTCTCATTTTATATCTGTCCTACCGATTTCATTAACACTATATATAGTTTGAATTATCGCCAATAATTTTGGCAACGACGAGTTGAAAACTGTTGAATAAAGGAAAACCATGAGTATAGCATAAACATCATATACCAGCATCAGCATATACTTAATAAAAAAGGAGGTATTTTTATATGAGTTAAGGGAGAGTCGTCGGGACTCTCGAGAGCGACGACGCGACGAGAGCCCGCGTAAGTGCGAGGAGGCCACGAATAAGGAGGAGAGG
>JAPYYV010010943.1:0-21816 GCA_030522625.1 Copidosoma aretas | reverse complement strand
TCCGCAGTGTCCGCTGCAGGCAGGAGAAACGAAACACGTCCGGAGTTCGGAGTCGCGCGCGGAGCTCGAAGGAGCCATCAGTCCGGTTGACGATCGCGAGTCGCGAGTCGAGCGGATGTTCCTTTTTCGTATGTATAGGATAGATGCTAGTTTAGCATTAGTTTAGTGCACATGGCTGATGCTGTTATATTATGCGACATTATGCGCGTCTCGTATGTGTGTACAAGCCTATGAGGAATACCTAAAGTGTGCCGTTTTTTTCAAAGCTATTTACCAATGAAAGCAGCCATCGTACACATTTTTGAACGCGAGTCAAACAGGAGTTGTGCAAAAAAGTTGTGACCGAGTGGTTTGAAATAATAATGAAAATAATAAAAGTACAGTGCAAAAGTGCAAGCAAAATAATATATTAGTATATTACTGTGAAGAAAAAAAAAATATATATATACATATCAAAAGCGGCGCAACAACAGATCAGTGTGTATGGTGTTCTTATTCCCGCTCCGGAATGTGGCACGAGGTGAGTCCCGAGAATAATTTCGCCGGTCGCTCCGATGAGGGCAGGTATATCTTAACGGCATGTTTCTCTCTCCGCGTGCAGGCGTGCTTCTTTCTCGCGTTCTCTCTCCTTCTCTCGATTTTTCTCCCTTTTTCCTTCTCCTCCTCATATTCTTGTCTCTCTTCGAACAACTATTAATATACCATCGTATCATCATCTGGAACTACATACACCTTGATATTGACGTACCTTATTATATGGGTAACGTTGTAGGTACTCCCATCGTCATCTAATAGGTGTATGTAAGTACGCCACCAGATTCTTGCGTTTGATTTCGTGATGCCGAGCCGAGTAACGGAATGCGTTGCGGAATGCAGCAGCAGAGAGATGCTGTGCGAACGTAAAAGGGTCCCCCACTCACTCTCCTCTCTCTCTCTCGGTCGGTTTGTACTTATATAGGCGCCAACCTAGCTTATATTGTATGTATAGGTATATAATGTATATATTATTATAGGCATCTGAGGTATATATACTAGTAAGTATATAAGTACATAGCCATCAGGGGCAGGACGGAAAAAGTGCAAGCGCATTATCTTTTGATCATCATCCGTTACCAAAGTCGTTTTTATGTGCGGGCACTTTTATTTTCTTTCTCCGAATTCTGCAGGTACTTAATCGACGCCCCGTACGAAGACTAGCTCTATTCAGATTTTTGAGAAAATGATCTATTTCCAAATAACATGCTATGAACATTAAAACGCTTAATACTTAAAAACGTAATACAGAATATTCATAAGGCTTCGACAAACAAAATATCAGGTTAAAATTTATTTTAAATTATTAGTGTCGCTGTGACGCTATTCGGAAAAATGTCATTTTTTCAAATATCTGAATAGAGCTAGTCTTCGTACGGGGTGTCGAATATAAGGTATAATGTATACTCAAGTATACTTATTATACTTACGACGTCGCTTAAACTGCGGGTGCGCGTTTGACTCACGATCGGTTCTCTGCTACTTACTGATGTGTTTTTCAAGTACATAATTACGCATAATTATACAAGTATGTATATTATATACTTATCCCCTATATATATATATATATAACAAAATGTCGGCAAATATATTATGATGCTCATACCCTGCATCATATAACTTTGCACTCTTGAGCCAACAATGATTAAAAACGAAACAAGCGCAGGCAGGCCGGACAGAAAAATTCCGTCGAATAAACAAGAACCGGCGAAAATTTAACGATGGACAAAAAAAAAAAAACTACGCGAAGAGCGGGTTAACTGGAAGGGTCAAGTGACCATTGAAGGAATAATTCGAAATGACGATGAAAGAGGAGACAAAAATAAGTCTTATTATACGTCTTGAAAATCTTGATCGGTATCAATTTGAAGATATTGTCCTTTTCGTCGAAGTGTTATTTTTTAGTTAGGCTTGGGTTCGTAAAATACACATTCAAAAACTACACGCTATCCGATCGATCGAGCAGTTTTGGTGGTCACATGTATGTATGAATGATAAAATAATGCAAGCGTTTCGCGGTGAAGAGGAAGAAGGTTATTGAATCTGTAAAGTCAACTGGGGAATTTAGAATTAATATATAATGTACCGAAAGCAAAGGCGGGAAGAATAAGCTCCGCGTGGTAATAGCCAGCTCGCCGCCGCCGTTTGCTTCTTCTCGGCAAGGTCGAGTTCCTGGCCAAAGCGTAGCTCAAGTACCTATACACATATAGGTACCGGTGTTGTACACTGGTGCCTGCGTGTGTTCGCTTTAATTTTACGCGGCTCCATTCTCGAGGAGCAACAGAACACATCGGCTCTGCGGGGAGAGAGCCAGCCGGCCGTTGGCCGCGAAGAGAGGAGGAGAATATAAAAGGCTGCCGCGCGCGCGATTCCTCCGAGTCCGAGGATGCCGATTCCCTTGAACAGAATAAGATTTTTTTGCCGCTCCCGAAAAAAAACAATCGCACGATCAATGTGACGCGCTGGAAAATTTTCGACATGTTGTTTACCCCGCGTGTACTTACATTACAATAGGTTGGGCCCAATTTTGACTCGATTGATAAGTGTTAATACATATTATACTTACAGAGATCGAGACGTACAATACAGATGGATCGGTTTAGGCATGCGAGGTAAAACGGCGCGTATTGAATGATGCAAGCAGTGTAGGGCTACTTGTGAGCCAGTTCGCATGCGGCTGCATGAATATATAAATATATAGATACATCTTAGAACTCGAATGGAATGAAAAAATTCTCCAGTCGCGCAAAGCATGCAACAATCGCTGCATGTGCCCTATAAGAATCGGCATGCTGCAGTTTAGTTTGGCTGTAAATATAGCCGCCCGCGTGTCTCTTTCTGTGCAGATAAATATGCGGGGTATTGCAGATTGCAGGGTGTGTCTCTCGCGCGCTCGCTTTTTTGCATTATATATTTTTATGTATATATATATCTATATGTATAGGTAATACCTATGTGTGCATTCAGGTCTCCGGTCTCCGGTATCTCTTTCTCTCGAGTATCACCCTACCCCTTTTCTCCCTCCGTCAGATCTCATCACACACCACCGCAGCGAACGCGCGAAACTTGATTTTCTTCTTGAAATCAATTCGATATCCAACTTGCCGATTTTTCATACCGAGTCCTTTTGGCTGCAGCATCGTTATATCATCCTGTTATTTTCAAAAATATCTCCTCTCCGTATACATTTTTAGCCCATGACAATCAAACATATTACATGATATAAATATTCTCTAGGCTATCAGGACTTGGAAATAGATCGATAAGGTATACCTACTTACTTTTTTTCTTTTTTTTTAAATTACGTAATCGTTTGGATGAGCCAACTTTTTTTTCATAGGCTTCGCGATCGTAGTATGTTTTTATCGAATCATTTTGACAGACATCACTTTTCGTTCATTTTTCAACAAATTACGTCCACAAGTAAACTCGTACGTTCTGTTCCTGAGAGCCGGATGTAGGACGTTGTATATTTAAATGGGCAGAACGTGAGTAGCGTATTTCTTTGAAAAAGGGCGTACAGCTTGTAATATACATATGCGGAAGAAAATAGTTTCTCATGAGTCACATACAGCTATGTGTAACATAAACCGTTTAGCTCTTTACTTGTTATTTTTACGGCAGCGAGTCTGTTTTGTTTGTTTTGCTTTTTTTTCTCATCCGCGCTAAAATTAACGATCCCTCGTTACCTCTCTTATATCACGTACATAACTCCCGTGACGCTCGACCCGAAGAGAGAAAAAACGCCAAACAGAATAATTTACGTCCGTTATATATTTCTTAAATCGTCGTTTAGAGCCTTTTCGAGTTGTGTGCACTGCACTTTGGGTATGCGGTGGAGGAATGCAGCGCGTGTGTGCGCGCTTTATATATGTTTGAGCTGCTCAACGGGATAGCTATACAAGCGAAAGAAATACTTACCTCCTCTCCGACGACTATACCATCAGCCTCGCGCGACACTTTTTTTTTCATTTTTTTTTTTTTTCTCCGACGTGATGGGAAAAAAGAAAGTACTGCAGCTGGCCATCCGGGTGTCGCGGGGTCCCCCCGAATCCGAATGCACAAGAGAGTGTATAGGTATAGAGCTCTGTTATGTTATGTAACTTTCCCTTCTCATTCTCACTCGTGCTAGTCGCAAGATATCGAAGCCACAATCTCCATTCCTCATATTTTTCCGAACGATCTTTGATTCTGTAGACTATTACGCTCGCGCCTATGCATGTTGCGCGAAGGTATCTGATAATAGGGATTTAAATTTGAAGAAAAATGTATACATCGATTCACCTAATTAAAAACGTCTGAGGAATCCTTTTATTTTATTGGATAGGAATATCTACGAGTTGACATTTGTTGCGTCGAGTATATGAATACTATGAGTATATATTGTAGGTATCGTGGCTTTGATTTAAATTTGTACGTTACGTTCGTGATACTTATGCTACTAAAAAAACTTCAAAACCACCAATCATCGAAAGATTTTTCGGGACCTAATTTTAGAGTGAGAATACCTGTATAGCTATATTATCGCGTTTCAGGTACTCTGTATAACATCACTAAGTCCAACGTCAAGACATATTATAATTATATGAGAACTCTAATCGATAGTCCTACACGAAGCATGTGAGAGCACAAGTGAAAATTCACAACAAAAGGAGCATAGAAAAATCGAAATTAGGACTGTACGGAGCTGAAAAAAAAAAAATCCGCTTGTCGTGGAAATTGAAATTAATACTTGCCTTCTTGGCTAGCAAACCAATTGTCTACTTTGCCCGCCTGCTTGACTGACTTCTGTCTTTTTTTTTCTCTTTCTTGCTAGGTACTTATATAATATGAAGGTACTACGGATTCAACAGTTTAACGCTCTGATGTATATCGAGGGTCTTGGGCAGCCCTTCGCACAGACACGCAGACATACACCTTTCTCCTCGTCCGGTCTACCACTCCCCTCTGAGCCTCACCTTCTTCTCATATTCTATCCACTTCTTTTCATTCATTAATTTTCTGATTTTTCTGGCATCACTCTTGCGTAATTTATATCTCATCGTCATTTTCAAGATTTTCACCCGAGTGTTACCAGCTCGTAATAAAACTTTCTATGAATGGGTATCATCGTTTTCGTTTCGAAGCTTTTCCTCCCCTGCAGTTCATGTATTTTATACACCGAGGTACACACATCACTTGATTATATCGTTGATTTCAGAACGTTGAGGTGCGAAAAAATGTTAATCAACGAATTTCAAAACTATAAATTATTCGTTCTTACACTTTCTTCGATAATGTCAAAACCGAGGTCAAAACTTAGGGTCGATCAAAGGTTAAGAGTTTTAATAATAATAGCAGCGCAGAGAATAATAATGAGAGGGAGCTCCGTGCGGCTCAGTGCCAATTGATTGGCAGTGTTTTGAAAACTTTTTCATCGTGAAATCAAATAAAAAGAGTATATGAATAGATGGACATGAACATTGTTTTTGGTACATAAGTTTGCTTTTGAAATTCGAAAACGATTCACGTGTACATCATCAGGTGCGTACCTATACGTTGGAATTCCACAAACAAACGTTCAAAGTGTAGAGTAAGATGGGTACAAGATAGAAAGATCGAAAGGGAACGAACAAATGAAGGATGTGAGGAATGGAAGGACGCAAGGGAAGAGGAAGAAGCATCAGAAAGAGAGAGAGAGAGAGAGAGAGAAGACGAGACGAGGAGGATAAATAGCGCCAAGGAAGGCTTCAACGATGGCTACGGGCTTACAGTCGCCCTGGTCTTCAACTTATGGTATGTATATACCTCTGCAAGCTACACGGGCAATCGACTCTCTCTTTTCCTCTGTATGTATAGAGGACATAGAGGTTGTATAGTACACAGTGGTAGTCTCTCTGATAGTCTCGCGCGGGAAAATCAGAAATCGTTGACCTTGCGCGAATGCTCTACCTCCATATAGGAAGAAGAAGAAGAACAGAAAGAGGATGAGAAGGAAGAAGGAGGAGGCGTATACAGAACACGGCAACATCGCGCTGGGCGCGTTCCGTACTCCAGGTATAGGGCACATACATGTATATATATATATATATATATATATATTACATAAGAAGGTATACCAGTTGTTGATGCCGGTGATGCTTTCAGCGCCCGTATTCTATACCTGTATCCATCCATCTATCTTTCCATCTATCCATCGTATCTTTCCATCTCTGCTGCAGGCGTTTCCGGTGCATCACATGAGTTTTTCCACGCTTGCGTTGCGTGTGCCTGACTCTCTTTCAACATTTTTCCTCTCGTTCCCCGGCTTCCCATAAAAGTGCGCCGAAGATCTTCATTTTTATTCATGAGCATCTTGCCTTGGTATATATTATCTTCGTCACCTTTTTTGTTGTTACTTTATTAGTATCCAGTGGCAGCTGCAGCTTTGTCTCGCTGGAGATTTTTTGTTTGACAAAACGGGCGGTCGCTCACAATATGTGTGTGTGTGTGTGTCCCCCATTTAATTGCAATAGGCGCAGTGATTCGTTCAAACAAACATTTTTGAGCGTCGGGAGCTGATACAGATGTTGAATTTTACTTAGAGGAGAATGTCTTCATCCATTTGAGTTTGAACGCACGTACGTAATATACGTTGTATAAGTATCACGTCTATGTATCCGAAAAAGAATGAGATAGAGAGGAATAAAATTTGAAAACAGTCTGGTACATTGTATTTTATTGTCATCCTGAAAAAAGCTATACCGCAAAAAGGGATACGATGGCACGAGAAGAAAAGCTCAAATAATGTTCTCTTTCAAGATGAAATTATAGGCCTATGCTGTTTCATTTGCTGATTGGTTTGAAATAAAAATAGTATTTGCTTGCAATCAGAGGAAACGCAAGCGGTTATAGCAAGCTTCAATTTGAGCTGCGATAAAGTAGAAAAAAATATTGGTCGGGCTCAAAACTGTGATGGAAAATGTGAGTTCGCTTGTAACTTTTGTAACAAATAAAATCTCCTTGGCATACACATACATATAATAGTATTGATAAAATCACCCCCTTTTTTTTTCACTCCGACACGAATCCCCCGCACCTTGTCGACCTTATTAACAAATTTACCCCTAATACTTGCACATAATTTTTCACAGATTCCGACCTATACATTTTATACGTGTACCCTTACTTTTTTTTCACCTCTTTACACGTCACTCGCACACGCATATATAACATCCCCGAGAAGCACTCGAATCAAGATAGCTCGCGCGCGATAGGCCGTAAGTGCCTGCAATTTGTAAAGTTCAGTAGTACGCGCCGGCTGATCTTTCTCCATACCGTGTATCGTGTATATATAATATACACTTACTCGAGTACGGAGAGAGAAGCAGTATAAGATTATGCATACGCGTGACAGATAGTATACGAGGAACAATTGTAATTTTAATCTGCGGCGGAAAAGTCAGGCAGAGCTGGGGGCGGCTCATTATCATTGTCTGAATTCCGCGGCGGCGCTCGCGGTATGTATATACTGCCTTATCTAACTGTCGAGGCGTTTTTGCATACTAATGGAAGAACGAGAGAAAGAGCACGCGTTGGTATAATATTACAGTGGCAGGGTGTGTGTGTGTGTGTGTGTGTGCAGTGGAAAGTACACCTGCCACAGCTGTTCTTGATTCCCCTCCTCCTCTTGTACCCCTTCGTTTTCTTTTTTTTCTGCGATTCTCTTCTTTCCTCGTTCCGCGCATCGCCAAACCATCGCTCCACCACGTTTCGCCCGACTATACACGTAATACCGCCACTACAGCTCCCTCGCGCGTTTCTTCTCATCGTCGCCATCATCTCCTCATGTAGGTCTACTTATACGTGAAAGAAGATAAGAAGAGAAAAAAACGGTGTGTGTGTGTGTGTGTGTGTGCTATGGGCTCATCAACTCTCAACCACGCGGCAGATGAAAAAATTGTCTTGACGAGCGAGTCGTCGTCGTCGTCGTCGTAGCCGTTGAGGCGTGCAGAAGAGGAAAGTAGAGCTCGTTGAATATTATATATACCGACTATATTTTTTTGCAGGTATACACGTACGTATATTATATGTACCCAACTATAATAGTGTCGAAGCTATGATGATAATGGTATAGGATACGGGCATAAGTACCCATAAGTATATACCTACCCATTCTTTGCTTCGCCAACGCTTTTTTTTATTCCTATCGCGAGAGATTGTCGGCTCTGACAACACCGGACGTTGAGACGATTCCGCGTGCGCAGCGGCTACTGTGGTGCAGGTTGATGACGCGGTATTACAAGTATAGCTGCAGGCGGCAGTTTTTTATCTCGGCGGGAGATTTTTCGTGCCTCTCTCTCTCTCTCTCTCTCCCCTTCTTCTCGACACTTTGCTGAATTAATGAGCCGAACCATCACCATAGGTCTCGTATACCCTTGGCTCGCTCTGTATACTTGCTCCTATTGTGATAACTGATGCGTAATATTTTGCGCGAGGGATACATCTGATGGCACCCCGCGCAGCGATCGGCCGATATGTATTGTGATCCCTATATTATAAGTAGTATACGAGCTTTGCTTCGTTAACACTATTTCGCCATTATTTCCACCTTCCTGCGCCCCAAACTGTGCGTTAAGATATACTTATGGAAAGGTACATTAGTTTTGCACATTATACGTTAAAAAACCCCCGCATTGTTCTTCTTAATAGTCCCTTGCTTTGAATTTCAGCTCGTCTTAGCCTGTTATTCCATCATACGGCCTACACAAATTAATCTTTTTGTTCGTTCGTTTGTCTTTTGGTTAGAAACATGTAGTTATGGAAGAAAAGCAGCTCTCCATGGTGAAAAGATTCGGACGCGAAATAATTCGACGCCTTGTTGTGAATGGTGGTGGTACAAAGAAAATAACTAGGAAAATAACGCAGTTTTAGCGAAATGACCCGTATGTGTACAATATACAGTAGGTTAGGTAATAGCGCTCCCGACAAAATCGAAGTGTTGAATCGATAAGAGATAACGATCGCAAACAGGTGTCTGAGAACAACTCGGTTGTAAGTATATCAGCGGTCCGCGCGTGCATTAACGATATTAAGTAGAACGAGGGCTCTATATGTACATACGTGTACATAGATATGCACACACACGTACTAGGTACTACACATGCATTATACATGCGTACAGCGAAATGAAATCGATAAGTAAACCACCCGCGTGAGCAAACGCGAAAACCGGGATAAGTGCGCGCGCCAAGTCTGTCGGAGAGTCTGTTGACCCCTGAAGACGCGTGGCTTCTTTAATAGCAGTAAAAATGTTTGTTGTACTCTTCATAAGCCCCGCGAAAGGGAAGAAAGAAATGTGAAACAACAAACAATATGTACGGGCGGACAAATGTGTACTGTACATATATTATATTGTGTACCATGCGGAGAGACAAAAGAACGAAAGTGCCGAGACAGAGGAGAAGGAGAGCGTAAGAAGAATGAGCTTACGTACGCATGCAGACTCTGCCGAAACCACAGCCGTACTTACGGACGGAAGTTGCGGGGGCAGCCCCCGACCGATCCAACGCTGAATCTTACTGCAGTCGCGTCTAAAACTCCGCGGAGCTGTATGTACTCATACATATACAATAGTATGCAGCTCAAAAGGCGTGGGTGGCACGTAACAATTCGAACGCGATGCGTTATACGCACTCGCTGTATGTGTGTATGTACCTCTGTAATTGGATAAACTGGCGTGCGGTGTGTATTTATACATATAGTATAAGTACACGCGCGTAAGACTTCTCGCGGAAGCCTCTCCTGCACGACTTTACAATTATAGACGCGTATACGCATACGAGGTATCAGCTCCTCCTCCTCCTCCTCCTCCTCCCCCGTCCTGTAAATCGTCATAATTTTTCACCACAGCTTCGCCCCCCTCTCTCATACTTACTTACTCATTGTATAATAATACTTGCGCGTTCGTCTTGTCCCTTCCCCACAACGTATACCGTGCCATTATAAATACATTAAGCACGTAAAGAAAAAGAAAAAAAAAAAAAAAAAAACCCGAGCTCCGAAAAAAAAAAACCAAAAAAAAAAAAAAAAAAAAAGAAAAAAAAAAAAAAAAAAAAAAAAAAAAAAACCCGCGCTCCGAGGCTACCGACTGCAGAGAGAGAGAGAGAGAGAGGCTCGTTTATTCGCAGTGTGTGTGTGTTTGTGCGGGCATATTGCTTGATGTAATCATAATGTATATTGTAAGTAAAAGTATACATTGTACATTTACAATGTACAGAAGCTCCCGCTTCGTATGGTCTACACATATATATAGCTGATGTGCATTATATCTCGATTATTACTGCACGCACAACGAGTCTTCCTTATTGCGCGTCGTCGTCGTCTTATACTGCTCAATTAAAAAACTCGATTCATGCAGCAGCATTATTTGTGTGCGAATGAACGTTTAGCGTTTCATTTTATCGTGGTAAAACGCTCAGCCCGCCGCGTGTGTATATATACTAATTATAAAATGAGCAATCGAGATAAAAGTAATGATCCAAGTGTTATAGCAATCAACTCTTCATGATGATCGTACAGTTAATAATAATAATAATATCGAGACGTTGTTATTATATGCGCACAAGAATCTAAATTAGCTCTCATCTGCGATTTCGTGCGGTATAAATGAATACTTGTGCAATACAAGTATCAAATAAGATGGTTTTATATTACACTCCATCCAACCTCTTCGCACATTACCGTCAGTCAGCATAATTGGTTATACAGTCAGATCACTGCAGTGATGGTATAAGAAAAAAGTCACGAAGCAAGCGTGATACACTTACACACAATATGAACGTCTATTAATTCACGGTTCACACCGCGGCGTTTGAAATAATACACTGCTTAACGCATATTGCATTATTATTAGCTATATAGTACAACATGTAAAAATATATCTCTTAAAATTCATGATTTCCACTGATCATTGAGGGAAACACGGAATTTTCATTCATTTTTAAACTCAACTCGAGCTCCACTGTCCCGTCAATACTCCCGTTACATTTGACGTGATCAACAATTTTGACTCTATCAATGACCGAATAATGCCTTCGATCACTTTCGCAGCGTTATTCTATAAATCTATCCTAAGGTGAGTTAGACAAATGATAAAGAAGTAGGCTCGTCATCGAAAATGAGATTTTTCACAAATTTCATTTAAATAAAGAATGACCCGAAGAGCAAAAAAAATACGTATAATTATATGGCGTTTTGTGTGCACATAATGTATGTTCATAATATATACACACGCTACACCATCAGCGGGTTTTTTTTTTTTTTATTTTCCTCGAAGCTATCTCTTCTTTTTCTCTCCTACCGTATATAGTTCCCACCGCGTTTGCTTCAGCAAATGTATGATGCCTACATGCGTTTATATACCCAACAAACAAAAGAAGCGGCTAGCTTTTTGACCACCTACGCTCGTTACTGTTCTACCTGTTCCATCGTCCTCGCACTCTCGCGTTTTTTGCTCGGCTTTTTGTGCAGCATCATACTTTCAGACAAAATGCATGCATCGCAGACGCAAAAGAGAATCGACACTTTCCACTGGTATTCTCGTCGCACGCGCCTGTTATCTCTCTTCTTTTATACACGCATACTTAACTTGCTGCTTTTAAGCTTTAGTTTTATCTTCCGGATTCATGCTTGTACGCAATTTTTAATATTTATTTTACGTAGCGTGGCTGTTTTTATCGAGCTTTTTATGTCATTTATAGTAATAATGCTAGTATTATCATGTAAGTATACAGATTTAATCATCTAATTCTGGCAAGCACAATGTTTCATCATTATAAATAATTAAATATGGTGTATCACTTACGTGAAATAAAATGAATGATTAATTTTTAATTTTACTATACCAGGCAAAATGAGCACATGTTTCTTGCGAGGTTCTTGTATTCTAGACAAGACTGACGTATGTGGAGTAACAGATAACTCTGTGTCTAAAATGTTAGCCGTGAGTATCGGTGTCACTCATTGCAAGTAGGTGGTGCGAGATAAAAGAGAATCGCAGGTAGGTAGGTACTAATGAAGGAGAAGAAAAAAAAGATGTAGTGGAATGGTGTAGGTAATGGATAGGTACGCGGTCGGTGGTGGAACACGTCGGCCTACTTACAAAATGTATCTTATACTCTGTCAAACTTGGATTTCATGTTCCGTATTATACGCACAAATATTACTACTTATCATTTAACTTGTACTAAGTACTTAGTATAGGATATCTCAAAAAAGGTCTTACGTTCATCATCGTTCTTACAATACTTTTTTTGGTATCGTTATTTGAATCACACGAAAATTTATCGTTTATAACACGTGTATTAGGTACACATCAAAAATATGCACCTACTCAATATAGCGCAATATAGGTCTTTGTGAGATATATTTACGTGAAGATATTGGTGTGTTATAGAAAAAAAAAAATCATCGATTGCGAATAAACGTCAATGCTAAAAGGTGTGTTCTGACGAAATTAAT
Source organism: Copidosoma aretas (assembly GCA_030522625.1). Taxonomy (NCBI): domain Eukaryota; kingdom Metazoa; phylum Arthropoda; class Insecta; order Hymenoptera; family Encyrtidae; genus Copidosoma; species Copidosoma aretas. Next base: position 9,303 of record JAPYYV010010943.1, on the reverse strand, counting down.
TTCTTGAATGACACTTTTGACGAAGCTATACTCACTACAATCGTACTTGATAAAGTGATGTTTTAGTTTTCTATTTCAATTTTATTTGACAAAAGTGGTTGAATTGTAATTTTTATGTAGAGCTACGTATTTCACCCAAAAAGAGTAAAAAATTAAAAATAATCGAGATTACTACTAAATCAATAACATCTAACTGACACAATTTTAATCATGACAACATTCAGTATAGTATTAACTAATCTTTGCAGTATTTTCAGATAAATATCATTCGCACCCCTTTTATTCAAATAAACAAAATTAATTCATCAAACTTAGTTTTCCCAAGTGCCTCGTTCGAATGAAATTAACCAAAGGACAAACAATACCCAATAAAATACAATGAAAGTAATTAACATCAGTTGAAAGTTTCAATCACTGACCCTATCATTTTATAAACATACCCTATACAGGCAGGCCCGTTCCGTCTTAGTCTTACATATAATATACAGTCTCCTCCCACAAAAGTTTCTCACTGCAGTTCCTCTCGCTGCGCTTAGATAAGCTCTAACGGTCCTCTTCCTCTTCCTCTCTACATCTCTCTTTCCCGCAGTATCTTACAGCTGCAGCGGTGGCTTACGTTTTTTTTTCACGCACCTTATCTATACAGGGATATAGGTAGGCATATATTATACCAACACACACACGCGTTCTTTCCGAACGCTATAGGCTCTCGTCGACCTTTTTAGAGTGTGTACACTTGGCGAGTATGTACAGCATGGATATATCGCTGTACATATATGTCACATTGCCACCGCGGTGACCTCTTTTTTTTCCACGCTCGTTCATTTCTCGGTAATACCTACGTATGTATATTACCTACATCGCGTATACCCGCACACTCATCGCCAAGACGCGGGTAGTAGGCCATACTATACCATGGGCGCTATGGTCAACCGCCGGCCGCTAAGTTTTTCATACACCAAACGCTGCACCTATATACTTAATATTTCCACGAGCAAATCTTGCGACTTGTGCAGCTTGAAAAGCGCCATTTCAGCGGGAAAACTGTATTTCGTGATGAAGCTTGCGTAGAGGCGGACAAAAGAGAGCTTGTAAGTTATTGTCGATTGAAAAACAACGTAGAAATTTGATAAAAATTTGGTCAAGAACGTTTATGTTTCTCTTGACAGTTTTCTTCTAAAATCAGCTAAACACCCTGTATTGAGGCATATAGTACGATAATTATAGTCACGTACCGCATTGCAAAATTCGTTGTGGAATTTCACTTGGTAAATCCGCGCGGATATCATTCAACGCGGAAATTTCATGTGAAAGTTTCAAGTCCAGAAAATTGTGAGTGAAAAATTGTCCCATTAAATTATATTAAGAAATATAAAAGAAAGAACGGAAGGGGGCTTAAAAGTATACATTGTATTATACTGATGTGCGTATGTGTTTTGCCTTTCAGAGAGCCAGGCGAGCTTTCGGCAGCGATGCCGATTGTTAGAGCCGATGGGAGGAGGAGGAACCCAGGCCAGCAGCCGAGACCGCGACTGCAACCGCCGTAAGCGGACATCGGCCACGAGGATCAGGAAGAGCAACATTAAAAGCACCACCAACATCGCACGCGCATACATCAACAACAACGACGACGTCGTTATACAGCGTGCAGCGCCCATCCGTAGGTGATGGTCCACGTACTCCACGTATAAGCAACAGCAGCAGCAGAGCGGAGCAAATCGGCCCTCGGCTCCGAAAATAGCGGCAGCCGCTGAGCTGCACGCGGAGCTCCAGTAGTTCAGTATATACAAGACACATCATCCACCCACGAGGAATGGGAGTGCGGCTCTGCTGGCACTACTGGTGCTGCTGCCATAGTCCGCGTCGCTGCTGCAGCAGTGCAGCTCCGTACGATCCGAGCGGGAGGTGAAGAGCCGAGCCGTGGCATACAAGTATCAGCGCCATCGGCAGAGAGAGAGAGAGAGAGAGAACTTGGCGATGCCGGACCTCGTATGCAGCAACTCCCTGAGCCCCGGGCCCCCAGCTGCATGTTGTTGTTGTTGTTGTTGTTGTTGTTGTTGTATCGACGCTAACGACCGAGAGACCAACGAGCCCAGCCGCGAGGAGCTCGAGTGATATGCTCAAGCACATCCTGACGGGGCAACCGTCGTCGTCGAGCGCTGCCTCCCGGCTACACCAGCACCATGAGTACCTGCACCACAATCAGACCCCACCCTCATCGTCAGCAGCAGCAGCAGCAGCAGCAGCAGCTCAAGCCCAACAGCAGAACTTCCCGGTCGGCCACCCCTCGGCTCGCGCCTCCATGCGGGCCCAGAGTAGCGCCGACGTCTACGACAGCGTCGCTGCCCACCACCACCAGCAGCAGCAGCAGCAGCAGCAGCACCTCCACCACCATCACCATCATCCCCTGCAACAGCAGCCACAACGAGCCGGGCCCCAGTTCCAGCCAGGGGTCCACTCGCGCCACCATCCCCTCAACCACTCCCAGCTCAGCGTCAACAATCTCGCGGCCCGCCTCAACGCCAGCCACCACTCGCAGCACGCCCTCAACCTGTCGACTCTCTCCACCTCGAAGCACTCGGTCAACAGCGCCAGTCCCGTCGTCGGCGCCCATCTGGCCAACTACGCCGAGCGGTCCCACCGACCGCCGCCCCACCACGTCCTGCTCGCCCACCAGCTCCACCAGCAGCAGCAGCAGCAGCAGCAGCACCAATACCAGCACAACCACCACCACAATCAGGCCGACCTGTCCAAGGTGAACGGCGGCCTGGACATATCGAGGCTCTCGGCGCGGCTGCCCGGCCAGCCGGCGACCCCCTCGCCGGCCACCCCCGTCGCCTGCATTCTCGGCAACAACAACAACAACAACCACAGCGGCAGCAACAACACGTGCACGTCGGCGGTGGCGGCGGCGACGATCACGACGACGGCGACGACGACGACGAGCACGGGCCCGAGCAGCGTGGCGCCCCTCAACGTATCCTGGTCGTCCTCCTCGCTGTCCCAGCGCGCCCAGAAGGGCCTCGAGGCCGGGGTCAAGGAGGTCCTCACCAGTCTGGGCCTCCTCTGTCTGGTCTCCCTGCTGCTCGCCCTCCTCTCCCTGACCTTCCTCATTCGCATGGCCTCCGTCTCCTTTCAGCCCCACACTCTCATCAGCCCCGACGAGTTTGCCATCGTCTACGACGTGACCGTGGTACTTTACTCGCTGGCCCTGTGCCTCAATCTGTGCTGCCTCCTCATCTGCGCCATACAGTTCCTCTTCGCCGTCAAGCTCGTCAAGTCTCTGTACCATGGACAGCGGTAAGACTTATTATTCTATTATACTTATAATATTCATCATATGGTTATACAAGTTGTTTTGTTCCTCCTCTGCCTCTCTTTCTTGGGATTTCTGTCTTTCTTTCCTTCTGATGCGCGTGTTTCAATCGTATGATTTGGACTAAAATTGCAAGAACCATTTTCTTGCGCAAAAGGGACATCGCACTAATTTGAGAATACAACGGCAAGCAGAGAGCGAGAGTTTATTAGGTATATAGGGCAGGAAAGGAAGAAAAAAAAAAACTGAGAAGAAATTCACGGCCGCTTCGACACTTTTCTCCGATATTTGTATTTCATGCGCTGTACTTATATGTCGAGGGAAAGAGAAAGAGCGCGGGCGGATGCGGTCTTTCACGCGTGTGTGAGCAAAGCAGGTAAACACGCTTTTATAGGTATATATCATACCTAGTTACATATATATGCATGAGACGGGAGCGCGTGAAAAGGGAGACGATAATCATATTTATAGCTCCTTTTATATTTGCAGCTAGGTAGGTATGTTTGCCTTGACTTCCTCGACCGACGCCTCCAACGTCTTTGCTCTCTGTTTCTCTCTTGTGTACATAATACATGCACACTGCACCGGACCGTCGATCGTTGCGCTTCCAATGGACCACCGATGCGCCGTTTGCTCTCCCGAGCTGACAGCCGAGGAATTTCAGGGCTTTTTTTTTGTTCTTCCTCATCTTCTCTGTTTAAAAAAAACCACAGGCTCGGAAATCTCTTCCTCCGACAGCTGTCTGGTATTCGGCGCCTGTTTATTTTCGAGCTCTTAAAACGTGCGGCAGCAGCAGCAGCACGCGATCCCAGCCCCTGTTTGCATTTCACAACTCCAACTAACGCCGTGTATAAATGTGTGGGCGTAATACCTCTATAGTACGTCCGCTCTCGATTTGAGTTCTGACAAATTGATTTTACATTGAGGTCGAGTAGAAATAATGGACCGAGTTATGCGCATTAATGAGCTAGAACGTTGGATTATATAAATATCAAACTCGAGCAGAGAAAGTAACATGTGAAAAGGCGTGAGATGGAAATAGTTCGCTGGAGTACAAAGTTGTCGGCTGATCCTTGAAACTAGCTGTGCTTTGTTTTCTCTTCTTTCTTTTTTTACAGATAATATTATTTTGCGGCCGACGGAAGAGAAAACAACAACCAAACACACTTCCATACGAGCACTATAAATCCATAAATCAAACGATAAAGTTTAAACAGATAGTACATAGAGCGAGCAAAAGCGAGAGAGATGATGATTCTCCGTTGAACGGCTCGCAAAGCCACCCTCTTAAAAATCGAGACGAAATAATACACGGTATATATCATACGAGACGTTCCTATAACTTGTGTAATAAGTCCATACACAACCCGCATTTCAGGGCTACATCTCTCTCTCATTCTTTGGTAAAATTTAGGGACGCTGTAATGTAATACAGAAGATGAGCCTTTCCGCTCTTTTGTACTCTTATGCACACATGCACTTACACACGAAACTTCTTCATAACACGATCCAACCATATGAATGAAGCACAAAGGATACGTGTCGACAAATTCCTTCGCATACATTCACATAGAGAGATATGTATATATATATATATATATATATATATTCACATCCACGCGAAAGAAAAGAGCCCAAAAAATATATGCGTATGCATATATGTACGAGGGACGAAGGCGTTAAAAGATTCATTAATCTTACAGCATTAGCTTTGCGCGCATAATCTCCGAGGACGATGCCCACGCACGGGCACAGTAGTCCCTTTCAGCGATCCCAAAGTTGTATCTTCTATACATAATATGTCTACTTTTCATCCAAGCTTGCGGGGTATAACGACATTTGGGACGCGCCGGCTGCCCTCGAAATTTCTCACGCGCGTCGCGCGATGCGATATAATTCCGGTTGCAGCTCGGGACATGAGTCGTCGGGACGCGCGGGAGGAGAAAAGAGCGGACGCGGAGGAGAGCGCGCGTCGCGCGTAATTTCAAAGGATATCTCTCTCGAGAGCGAGATAGAGAGAGAGAGGGAGAGAACATTATATACATTACGGTCTCGCGCGTTTGCCGGAATCGCGAAGCTCATTCTTTTTTCACGGCGGGACGATTAACGAAAAATGTCAAGGAAAGCCGCGGGTATGGGCTATATGTATAATTGGAGCGGACGGGGAGGCTTTTCTTTTTTTGCTCCGAATCGGTGCGAGTGGGTGATTGGGTTTTTTTTTTTTTTTTTTTTTTTTGTCGTTTTTTTAGTTCTACTCGGGATCTTTGAAAAAATTGCACACTATGGGCATCAGGGTCCACGAACGTCCGCGCGTTGAATGCGAGACGAGGAATCTTGTTTATTCGTTTGACGGGATTTTGAAAAGCATTTTGAGCCGTCCTCGAGTACGAATCACCGGAAAGATATTTTTAAAGTGGGAGTGAGACGCTTGAAGCGTACTTAATGGGTACAACACGGGAAAAGTCAGAACGCACTTGTGCACGAACACAAAAGGACCAGCAGCAGCAGCATCATCATCTGCTGGGGAGTCGAGTGAATGAAATGCAAAGGCAAACAGTCAGGGTATAACCGAAAAGTGGGCGTACACGTGTATTTATACAGAGCTGCGATGGGTATACTCATCATATTTTTGTCTTCGTATGGATTTTAGTTGGAAAAAGAGACACTCGAGTCGGGCATCGGAGAAGTTGTCGAAGGCGGTCGAAGAACCCAAAAACCGAGTTGCAGACGAGGAGAGGAGAAGAGAGGACGACGAGCGGTGTATGTATATACGCACTTATTAAAGTAGGCGTAAAGAATGCACCGCAGAGAGAGATAATGAGATATACTGAGATATACGAAGGGGAAGAGAAAACACGAAGAGGAGACGGCGGAGGAGGACTATGTAGGGAAATAAGCGTGGGATTGGGGGAGCGACACGCCGCGTCAGTGTTGGCCTTGCGCTTCATCTCATCGGCCGTGCATGCAGCGGCGCAACAACGGTTCAATGGTTTTTTAGAGTTCTGGGGAAAAGCGTGCGCCCCATTGGCAGAGCACCGGGCCTGCAGTGATGAAGTATCGCCCTTCAACTCGTCGCAAACATGGATTTTTGTCGTTCTTTCTTTTCTTTTTGTCATTTCTTTTTGTTTGCACTTGTACAAATGCATATACGTGATTGAACATCAGTCGACGTGCCCTTGAACTTGGGGGGAGCAGCTAATTTTACTCGTGGAAGACTTGCCAGCGTGGCGCTACTCGATGAGAATTGTAGATTTTCACGAAATCATAATTAAATCTGAAACTGTTGAATTCACGATTTTTGCGACGGTCGCGACTCTAGTGCGTATATATTTTGTTAGTTTGTGCAGTCCACTGCACATGCGTCTGTACTTGCGCGTATAAGGGCCAGTTTGCGCCGTAATGACGGTCGTTGGCGTCGTTGCAGCAATGCAGCAGCACCGACTGCAAGTCTCGCTCGCTGGAATGCATTTATTCTCCTTCGCTTGCTATGTGTATCTATACACGTACGCACCATTCGTCTCTCTCTCTCTCTCTCTCTCTTACGAGCTCTCTTGCTATGTACGTACTACATACTGTATACTTACTTACTGACTTTACCTATACAGCGTGTATTAGCCGATACTGATGTTTCTTCTGATGCTGCCTCAAGAATTTGACTCGATACTTACTTGCCTACCCGTACACAGACAGTCTCTTCCTCTGTCTCTCTTTTCTTTCTACTGGTACATAATATAACACTCGGTGCTGTCTCGTTTTATTAAAGGGATCCAGTCGCTCAGCCCAGCCTCCAGCTGCAGCTCACTGCATGTTGCCATGCTCCTGTGAGTTACCTGCAGGTATATGAGAGATTCTACGAAAAATCGGCCATTTATGTACATACAGTTTTGAAAACTATTTAAATCAAGCTCTCTGCGCCACGCCTTCGAAAAAGATCTTATCTGAATCGTACTACAAGGGTATGTGATGAATAGGGGAAAATCGTGCTTTCCTTGAAAAATCGATGTGACACACTTTGTTCCAAACATCTACGGATTTTCCAAAAAGTCCCAAAAATCTAGACTTTTCCATCGGATGATGCTGTGTTCGGCAAGAGCCAGTCGAAAATATAAAACACTCGTTATAAAAGGTGAATGAAAAAAAAAAAAAATAATAATAATAATAAGCTATTGAATCCACTCTCACCGTATCATGTAACTTTTAATCTTGCCGATACTTTTCGGTGCAATAATTCGTATTTGAAAAGCTTTTATCACATACCTAATTCAATGAGTTTTAAATTGCGCGTTTTCTCGAAACAGATGGATACAGCGAATGAATCGACTTTTAGGAAATAAAAGTCAATGGCATACCCGAGGCACTTTGTTTTTCGTCGAAACGTTTTACAAGTGTGACATGTTAGATTTCAGCAGCAAGTCTGCTTGATATCATGTATGAGTCGTGCTTACACGACGTTATTGACAGCATGCCGACAAATCGTTTCGACTGGTACAAAGTGCCTTAGGTGTATAGTTAATTTCCCAAAAAAAAAAGTGTGTCACCTCGACACTTTGGGAATTTTGGAATAGTAACGATTTTTCATGTTCACTACCTATAATATTTCAAGATAAGTGCCTTAGATTAGTTGTAACGAAGTACATCAAGGAACACATATGCACATAATTTTAAACCATGTTAATAAGTATATATTTCATACTGTCTGTACCAAATGAGTTGAAAATTCCTTTGAAATTCATGCTTGGCGGCTTCTACTTAGAAGCTCGAAGCGAAGAGAAGAAAGAGTGCGAATCGGTGGCGACTGCTATACTATACCGATTTCTTTGCGCATCGATGTCAAAGTTGAATGGATAAGTCATACTATACGATCATAAATAATTTCTCGTGCAACTTCTGTTCATACAATATACGCACTCGATGTATCCCACATCTCTTCTGAGAGTATATAGCCGTACGCAGTTCAACACTGTACGATAAGTATATAAGGATTGTAAAATGTTTTCCACGTCCCCCGGGATATTATATCCCCAGACCCGTTAAAAGTTGTAATTCATAAAAATAGGTGTTATATAAAGACACACGATATACATTGTCTGGGTAACAACTGGATGTAACTAAAAGCCCCGCACGATCATAACTTGTTTATTGCTCCATTAGGCTTTCCAATTCTTCAAAGTCCAACGCGAAGCCCGAAAAATGCGTTTATATACCAACCCGGAAAAGCAATCGAAAGAAAGAACGAGAGAGCGCGGCGGGGCGCAATACTACAGATATATCCTCGGATTCACACACAACCCCGGATGGGAAAGAGCATCAGCAGTCGGCACCGCAGGTTGTATATGCATAGTAAAATTGAGTGCGAAAGTATATAATACACAGAAAGAGAGTTTTTCCACGCATCTACTTATACATACAGCGTATACGCATAGTACCTATAGGGTATCCCTCGGGATGCGCGCAAAAGATAAGACAGTCCTTCGCACGCGCAACAGTTGCAGGTGCACTCCGCAGGCATCTGCGCAGGCAACATAACGGTTCGTCCTTCCTCCTCTTCTTTTTCTTCTTTTCACCTCCTCTCTTTTTCTCATGCCCATTCTGCACCAGCATGAGGCTTAACTTTAGCTCTCTCTCTCTCTCTCTCTCTCTCTCGCCCTTCGTCGACGTTTCGAGCCTTCCTTCAGCGGACTTTCTTCGTATATATATATATTTGGGGTGGCTGGTATGCGGGGGAAACGGGGGCCGCTCTTAGCTCACGCGGCCGATTATAAAACACCTGTGTCCGGCTCCCGCTCATCCGCTGCTGCTGCACGTATCGGCTCTCTTTTCCTCTTTCCCTCTCTCTCTCTGTTGCGTTTAATATAAGTCGCGCGCGAGCCATGCCAGCGTGTGTATACACAAGCGGGTGACTTTGGGTGTATATACTTATACATACAAGTATACAATATGCAACTTATATACGCTTGTATTATAGGGGCGCGTCGTTGTGACTAAAA
>JAPYYV010010942.1:0-11418 GCA_030522625.1 Copidosoma aretas | reverse complement strand
AAAATTTTTCTGCCCGTGGGCGCAAAGTGGTTTCAAGGGCCCAAAGTACGGCCTGAGGGCGAAAAGGCTCTGCTGCACTTTGGGCCCATGGTAAGAAAATAAATTTAGAATTTTTTTTAGTCACAAAAAGCGTCTGAAACTTTCAACATTCTTAAAACGTTAGCACAAAATTATTTTAACTTTTTTAAATTTCAATGTTCTTCAAACAATCTGTTCTTATTATTTTGTATGCTATTAGCGAAACGAGAAAAATAAAAGGAAGATTTTTTAAAAACTTTGTAAAGAAAAACACTTAAAAAATGACATTTGCAATTGCAACAAAAGCAAAGCTCTATGCATACATGAGATCTTTTTTTCGAGGTTCGAAGTAACGCTCTCCCGAAGGATCATCGTCGGCTTAATCGCCACTCGAGTTTTTCCTCCCGTAGAGGAACGATATAATTTATCGTCGCTAATTTACGGATCGCTATTATTAACACATTAAGCGGCAAGGACAGTGGGGTTCACAAGGAGCCATTAAATTGATGCTTATAAAGCTCCCGATGTTTCTTTTTATTGCCACCGTCCCTGAGTATAAATTGCGGTGGGACTCGAGAACATTCTTCAGACTAACGAATGCCATTAGCACTTGTTTGTGTTGTTCTCTATCATTTATTATTTAGCATACTAGAAAAAATCACAGTGCTTGTATTTTATCAAAACGATTATGCGAGTCCAATAACAACAATAACAACAGCAACAACAGCAACAACAACAACAACAAAAACAACAACAATTACAACAACGAAACGTTCGATCAATCTTGTTTTTGTATAGTTATAACGTTTAAAAACAAGTTACTAAATTTATGAAAAAAAAAAAATACTTTTTTCCGTAAGACACGACTGCAACATTTTTCATCAGAGTATAACGTATCCATTACAACACATTTATATAAACCGATGCCTATAAATTAGCAAAAAACTTCCTTAAAAACTATTTTTCTGCTTTTATCAATAAAAAATAATTAAATAACTTGTCAGAATGATTCGAAATTGGGGAAAAAGCTATTTTTATGCTCTGTGAAGTAAAATTATTTTGAAAATTAGATAATTTTTTTACTCGAGTAGCACAAAAACATTGTAAAAATTATTCTACTGTTTTACGATTTATCAATAGTTTTTGCGGTTTAGACAATCAAGATTGCATCCGAGACCAAATTTTAAAATACAAAAGTTTCATTTTGACAAGATCCACAAATTTTCTTCCGTACTTGGAGTTGTACATTGAGAATTCCGATGTACTTGCGGTAGAGCGTTATACTTCTTAGCCAATTGGCTAACTCCCGAGCAGTCGAGTTCCACAGTTCGCGCGATAGATATCTTTCGCTTCGCAGCTTCCAACACCATAGCCTCCAGCTTCCATATGCCATCCCCAGGATACCAGCTGCTGCCCTCCGAAGTGTACTCATCCGTGCAAATGAATGAAACAGTGATTTTTACGAGAATATAATTCTGCATTTCCGAGTTCTTTCTTTTGGCAAAACGCAACGTCATAAGTGGCATTGGGTGCGAAAAGGGGTAGGGTAGGGTCGCGATAAGATGCGTTTGCCTTCGGGTGGACAGAGTCAAAGAGCGAAAACGGTGCTTTTGCAGTACAGGCGTAGGAAGCAGTTTTAGCTCGGTGTTAGCTGATAACGGGGCTCCCAGACTGTATTGGTGGTAGCGAGTGCCTTTTCTACCTTATCAATTACACCTTTTGGGCTTGTAACATTATACGTTTGATAAATACATGAAGGGTTGACGTCCATTTTCTTTTTGGAGCAGTAAAGAATAAATCGAGCCCAAATTACACGAGATTTATTGAGAACTAGAGGAGAGAAATGGAATCTGAATCGATCTCTCTGAATTTGAACTTTTAATTTTCAAGAATAGACGTCGACTCGATTTTTTTTCGAGAATATTGGTATTTATGAAATGAATAATGTTTTCAAGTCTAAATGGCGTTATCAATAAAGAGAAATCTAAGATATCCGGACTAGATCACATATAATGTTGTCAGGGTTTACGCAGCAACGTATAGAAAGTATTCATTTGTACGATCATTCATATAAATTTGTGTAATTATTTTATCTTTCTAGATCCTGTCTTTAATTTATTATTATAAAATCACACCGGACGAACTACATTTTCAACATTGAACAAAAGATGGGAGAAAATTACGAGAAAAACAATATATTTTGTTTATTGAGGCAGAGATTGAGCTATGTATGAATTTCAACAAATGTTGAACTTGCATGTTTTCGTGTCATTTTACATTACGCATACAGACGCTCAATAAAAAAATATTACGTATGAAATCTGAAAGGGGAGCGTAAGATTATTGAATACTTCGATAGCACTTCATACGTGTGCTAAGAAACAATAAAATAGTCGAATATCCTCTGTACGACATTATAAAATTATATTTTACTAGATTCAATCTTCACTTTCTGTGCAGTATATTGAAATATAGCTTTTTGAAAATGATAATTTTCATAGAAATTAACTCATAACTTTTTAATCTCAGGCGCTATTTCAAATTTTGAGAGTAGAGAACATTCAATTTGGTTTCACAGCCTCAATCTTGAGTAAGAGAAATAATTATCATAGTGCAATTAATCTCGGTAATATCTAACGTTCTCTAGCCCCGATATTTAAAAAATAACAGGCACCGACTTCGTCTTATGAATGTATTACCTGAATACATTCTTTTTATCATTTCCAATATATTACTGTAATTTTTATAATTATCAGAGAGTACTTATTTTAGTTAACATAATCATCTTCGGTATCTTTTTCAACTTTATTATTTAGTGACGATAAATCGCATTGAAGTTTTAAATACCTGTAGTTCCGACGAAATTATTAATAATGTTGAGTTGAAATTCACATCAACAAAAACATTAATAGATAGCAGTATAACAATTTTCTATATCACGGAGAATTACTAGGACAGTGATAGTATTGATTTTCCTTTTAGCAACGAAAAAAATTGTTTTTCCTCGTATGCCAATTACTATTAAAAAAAACCTTGCCTAGAATAAAATGCAAATATTTTCGATCAAAGTTCTACAGAGATTCGCGTGCAAAGACTAAATAAATTGACAAAGGATTTACTTCTGGCAAAACGTTTGCTGCGTTGTGTACTGGTTGATCCTCTTAGTCATTTACTCTACATGATTCCCGGCAAACTTGTATGGTTTTTTGAGAATCTAAATTTGATTTAAAATCTTTACCTATTTTTAAAGTGAGGTTCTTACCATCGTTATAGAAATACCACTAAATTTCCTTCTTGATATTAAAAATTACAAATAAATTTTATTCCTTTTTTCTGCAAAGGATAAACTAAGGATTATGCAACTAGTATTAAATTACGATATCGTGACATTTGTGCATAATTTATTCAAGTACAGATAAAACATTTGTGTAGGCTTACAAACAGTATCACATAAATAACATAACATTAAAATTTTTTAAATAGTAGATCATACAGTTAAAAAGTTATGATTTAATGCAACTTTAATACTTAAGGGAGATCGATCCTCAAATTTTATCTATTTTGTTTTTAAAGCGTCATCGGTCAAATGTTTATTATTGTAATTAACAAGTTGTATTGCTGATTGTGCAATAAACTATTCTTTGACGTAAATAGGGAAAAATTATTTTGACGGATCTCATCATCGATAACTTGAACGTTGTTTGTCCTTAAAAAACTAAAAAATTGTCATATAGAAATCAGTGTAATGTATATATCTAAAGTTTAATGTCTATATTGTTGACTTTGACAACCAAAATAAAAAAACCCGCTGCCAATAAATTAGCACAAAACTTCCTCAACAACATTCTTTGGCATTTATTTAACTAAAAAAAAATCAAATAAAATATTGAAATTATTTAAAATGTGAAATTAAACTATTTTCATGCTCTATGATGAGTAATTATTTCTAAAATGAGATTATAATTTTCACCCAAATAGTACAGAAATTATTTTTAAACTTTTTTTTATTTGAAAACAATTGAACACATAATTAGAACTCATTACTGAAATCGATGTACATAATAGAACTATCGTGTAACTACAATATTATTGAATCATATAAAACTATTTATTCATCTACAGAATATAACCATTGATGGATATAAAAAGAAACAGTTTGAGCTCTAGATCATTAAAATCATCTGGAGGGTTTCTGATATATGACTGATTCAAGATAAACAATTTTAGATTTTCTTTAATAAAAAAAAAGGCTTGACGTGAAAAAAATTTTTTTTATTTAAAATGAAGCTGTTTTAAGGATCTATGATATACAATTATTAAAGCAATCGATTTTGAATATTTTACCCTAAAAGTAGCAAGAAACCGCTTTTTGGACATACAAAATCGTTATAACAACCTTATTAAGGTATGAAACTTGAATTTTTTTTTGCACTAATACAAGATATAAAAACAAATGTTTTGAGCCTTGAATTATTGAAATCACTCAAAAGGTTTTTAAGATATCAGTAATTTTCCACTCGATCTCAGTATTTCTTTACTAAAAACTAAACAAAAGATTTCATCAAGATGATTCAAAATGGAAAATAGAGCTATTTTCAAGCTCAAATAAATGTTACTATTTAGAAATTCGAATTAAATTTTTTTTACCCTTGAAGAAGTAAAAAACCTGCGTTTTGACAATAAAAATCCTTAATAAGATATAAAACTTAAATTTTTTTTCCGAGCCACCATAAGGATAAGAATGAGGAAGCAATGTTAGCCAAGAGTTCGCAAAGTTTATTCACTATAAGTTTATTTCAAGATAGAATCGGTTAATATAAAATCAAAAACATGCTTATAACAGTGCAATTGAAGAGTTTTATTATAGATAGAGGAATTCGATTTTATTCCAAACACCATGTTTATGTATATCCATAAAACAAGGTTTTTTGCAATAGTGTGCGAAAAATAGGTGATTTTAGCTCTATAATCTTCTATCAGCGAGCTGCATTTCCAACATATACATTTTGATAAGCTTTTTGAATTTCTCATTGGTACAGTTACTGTGAGTTATATGCTATACATCTGTAACGGTTTACATCGAGAGCTTTAAAGATCTAAAGGTAATAGAAAATTAAGTGGTATGATGAATGTTGTTTTTTTATAATCAATTTCTCAATTACAATCGTTCAAAGTAAATAATTACATCGAGTATAGTAAGGTGCAAGACGTTTCAACGAATAGTAAAAGACATTTATATTATGCCTAATGGCTCTGTTACACTTTCTTTAAAGACAGTATTATTTAAGGGAACGACCTTGTTTTTTTTTCCTAGGGTATTTTTATCTCCATTTCGGAAGCTGGATCTAAAATTTGTATTGATCCAGCCAATTTGATGTACTCCAGCACATCCTTCATCACTAAATATTTTTTATTGATTTCATAGACCACTACAGTCTTCCAATAATTATATAAAATACTTATTATTATTATATGGGTGCGTACACGCGAGTGTGATTATATGCATGCGTACGTGTATTAACGTATGTTAGGGCTCTCAGAAGTGATAGAATGACGGTCAGCTTACCATAACAAAAAATTTTTAGCATGGTGATCTAACGGTAATTCTATCAGTTTTGGGGACCCCTGACGTATGTAACATAGTATGTGCAAAAATAAAATACTAGTTAGTTTTACTACAACTCAATTGATTCAAAATATTTTTCTATTTTATTCACACATATTGCGAAAAATCTTGTGCGCGTCAATCACAACTCGTGCAGGAAATCATATTTTCCGCACTTGTTACATATATAACTATTTAAATCATCAGTTATTTGAGCTTATAACATAATACTGAATAATAATACTAACAAGCTGAAAACTGACTTCATAAAAATCATTTTTCAGTAACTCAGAGCAACATGATATCATGCTAACAGAACTGTTGTAGCATAACTTGGTCAAGGCAAAATGATATTTGTAATTCTTACAAATACTATTGTGTAAATTAGTGTGATTGACGTTATGTGTGCAGAACTATTTTTTTAATTTCTGTCATAATTAAATGAAGTACCTCTTTTCATGACAAGCCGTATAATTATGAATATATAATGATATAATTATACTTCTTCACTCCAAAAATTCGATTAGAAAAACTATTTCATTATTGTTTATTCTATATTTATCATGGATGGTTACCTAATGTTTTACATATATTATGATCAATTCAAAGTTACTCCGGAATATAACTTGGAGAAAACAAGTCCTGTTTAATTGTTTCCAGTCCATATTGTACAGATTTTTGTATTCATTGTTTATAAGCGTCAAAAATTAATTATTTCCTTGAAAACTGCAGATGGTGTTTGTATTTTTATACATATGTTGGACAACGCAATATATTTGAAATCGTAATGGAATCTTTAGAATTCCAAATTTATTATGTATTTTCTGATACTTGCTTCGTGCTTATCCTTTTATCTTTTCATACGCAAAAACTAGTATTGATGATGAATATCCTATTATCAACATTGTAATAAGAACTCTAGTAGTAATAACTTCCTCAGAGTTACGTAGACATGTTTGATGCTTCTTTTCGAATAAATGTTGCATATAATTTATAATTCCGTGGTCCAGAAATTTGGTTAGTAGTTTTTGAAATTTTTCATGGAAAAAACTTCCCCTTATCAAGAAATAAACAGCATACCGACATGAAAATGACACATCTGTTAGTTTCATTTTTCCAGGCTTGAAATATTTCTGAAAGTAATATTGATCGACAACACAAAATATTTTAAATTTGTTTTCCAGCAATGCAAAACAATTTTTCATTTCAGCTGTTACTTCGGCTTTAGAAATTATACTACGTAAATAAGTTTCACTTTGCGTGTAATTGGTATTTTTTAAATAATTATCATCAGCATATACAGCAAATTGAGATTCATCTAAATCTTTAAAAGAATTAAATGGCTCTATTTCGTTTAACACTTTTACATCAATAATATCAGAGTAAAAGTCTGCTGAATATTTCATAGAGATCAGGACAAGACATGTAAAAATAAACTTTTGCATTTCACTTCGTGGCTGAAGTGTACTAGACATTCCCATCAGTAATGTAGCCATATTGAACGTACCCCAAAAGCGAATACTTTTTATTAGAATCTTATTCACACAAAAACTTGAGATTATTACTATTAACATCAAATTTACAAACATAAATAAATTATTAAAACTATTTAATTTAGTACCAAATATGATCGGTGCAACAGCTGTTGTCTTTGAGCATTGGGGACGTATATTGAGTATTGGATGAATTATTGGATAATAATCCATAAACATCAATTCTACACTGATATCTATTTCATCATTTTTAAGTTGATCGAATTCCGTGCGTTTCACAAAAACCAGCGAGAAGTTACATTTATTTATTAACTCTTTCAGTGTATGTAAGGAACTCATGGCTATTTTAGTGGCTGTTGGCATTCCATTTTTATCCAATTCTACACTAGGTGATTCTCTAGTTCTCAATGGATAACGTTTAACATCAATTAGTTTATCGGGAAAAATTGTAGAGTTATGACTAAAGATGCGTTTGTAGTACAGTTTTGTGAAAGGATTCGTAAAATGAATCTGTGGTTTTACTTTTCTTCGGCCTAGATTAATATCGATTATTGTCAAATCTAAAAATTTAAATGAATTCTATGCCATCCTCGTCAATCTTTGATAATTGACAATAATATTCCCATGAAAGTACAAAACTAAGCATCTTGGTCGTTGATGTAAGGGATTTCGCTGTACCAATTTTTTAAAAAAAATTTTCAAACCATCAGCGTATTTCTGGCGATCATGTATTATGAAGTAAGAAACGATATGACGTCGAAAAAATAAATCCGAATCAAACTGAATATTTGTAACATTTATTGAGTTGGTGATTGTTACCGGATAATTTTCTGTAATCAGTCGAACGATTTCGCTGTGCTCGCGTTTGATTTTCGATTCAACTTGTATAAACATTGCGCCTTGATAATGAGAAGACAGAAAATCATTAATCTTAGTTTGCAGTAGCTTTGACCAGTTACCATCTTGAAAACGTATCACAAATGAATTTTTAAAAGCATCGAGTGCATATAAATTAACTAAAAGCAATATTATACTTGCAGTAATCATTATCAGTGATTAAGTATAGTTTTTATGGTATATTATACACAAACGTTATAAAATCTTTAGTACTTTCAAACCAATGATCCAATTATTGTTTGTACGCAAGGACTAGAATGAAACAGACTGATGATTGAACTATTGTGTCCACAACTATACTAAAGCTTCACTCTAAGGAAAGAAGCTCACTGCGCTTGAATTATTACCGTTGAATCGATGATGTTTAATTTTTAAATGTTAATTGAAAATTATTGATCTAGGGCATTACCTGATTTCCGCAATGAAAAGTTTTCCATTAATTTAAATAAATTAAATAAGATGGTCTTTTGTAAAATTTTAAGCCATTAGTAAGAACAGTAAGAAGATTGACCACCCAGGCGCTGGTTTAATAAATGCAAAATACTAGTATTATTTAACAAATTTACGATCACTATAGTATCTTGATAAAACTTTCAATGTGAATATTGTTTCAGGAAATGTATGTTGAGATTTTGGATTCAACCTCTACCGTACATCGAGATTTTTTATGTATACTTTTTATACTTAGTTTTCGCGGTATAGTCAGATTTTCCTCAAACTGTAAAAGCTGTAGCAAAAAAAATTATTTTTTAAATATTTTCACGGTTCTTTTAAAGCATGTAGCTTGCTTTTAGCTGGCTGTAAAACTTTTTTTTTTATACCACTTGGTCGTGCAATGTCAATATCAACTTGTTATTTATTTGATAAAAACTCAATTTTTTTTTCATTATTGCTTTATGTTTTTTGCCTCCCAGACCATTAGGATCACATCGTAGATAAAAGTGTGCAATACATATGGGTCTATTTCACCGAAATCTACAACTTTTTTCGACCATACCTAGACCTAAAATGTAAGTGGGGAAAGTTACAGTAAGAATAGTGATTTTTTAATTTGTTAAGTTTTTCTTTGATTTCTGAAGAATGAAAAAAGTTAATAAAATAGTTATTTACGTAACAAGTGCGGAAAAGACGATATCCCGCACGAATATGACGGGATGCTACCACTCGTGTGATCACAAGGCACGAGTTACCAGCACCGGCCACGAGTTTGAGTCAATCTCACGAGTGTGGAAAATTCGTCCTGCACGAGTAGCGTACAAGATTTTTCGCAATACGTGTGAGGAAAATAAAATGATACATTAAATAAATTTAAAAAAAAGTATAAATAATCTGTATTATATTTTATGACGTACATTAACACACGTATACATACTAAGACACTCGCTCGTGCACCAACAAAGTGATGAATGTCAGTATTATTTAAAGATCCAGAACTTTTTCTTAGGACTAAATGTGTAAGAAGTTAAATTTTTAAGTTGTACCCGAAAAAACACCGACTTTTTCAATTTTTAATATATATTTTTTTTCGCAACAAAACGTTTTTTCAGCTCCGTGTAAGTGGTCAAAAGTTGTGTTTCTTTGAGATTCACATTTTTTCCCGACCAAACATGGACTTGAAATATCATCTATAAAAATACAAGAAAAATACTGAATTTTATTTTTTAGAGTTTCGCAGTGTTGGGACTGTTTACAATTTTTCCTCTGACGAATTTTGCTGGATTTCAAACCACCAGGGTATGGTACCAAGACAAAGATACAAACTAAGTTGCAGACCAATCGGATGTAAACTTTTAAAGATATCTTAAATACATGTTTATGTACATACATACTACGTAACGTACACTATGGAACCAACTTATTTCTATTTAACTTATTTCTATTTTAAAATTTCTTGCATACCAGGAATAGGCTTTCGAAACGTATTTACACTAAAAATATACCAAAAATATAAGGCACTCCTGTGAAGCAGTCGGGCCAAAAAATTGTAATAAAGTTGTCAAAATGTTCTAAAAACGTCAACGTGTAGACTGTTTTTTTTTACTAAAAATCACTTTTTGATTCCATGTTACATTTCATGTAAATAGTACTCGAAAGAGTTGTTACGATCTTAACATCAATAACACCAAAAGTAGAGGACTAAGCTATTCTGAAATAATTTTTAGCAATAATAACGTGCAGTTGTATTCTATTAAATAATATAAAGACTACGATACATTAGCTCATTTCTCTATTTTAGATGTTGTTATCCAAACAATAACTCTAAATTGGCACCCAATTTACAGAAAAACCAACGTGTAAGGAATCTGGATGTAAATCTTAGTGACACGTTCGACTCGTTTAGAACATTTTTACAACTTTGCCACAAACGTTTTTGAGAACGTTTTATTGTTGCAAAAAAAATGTTTTCTTTGAACCTTTTTCAAACTTTATGTGTTATTTGGGAGAAGAAAGATCGATCTTCCAAACTTTCCTGAGAGCACACAACGTTTTAAACAAGTGTTACAGACGATTTAAAAACGTCGAAGGTGTCCGCTGTATTTCATTATTAAAAATCTCTTCATAATCTTTTGCACAATGTTTTTCGAACGGAAGATTACCATTCCGATGATAACACCAGACTGAGGGCCTAATATGGTTAATGATGGTTCTAATAATCGTTTAAATGAATGCGTAAACTGATCTGAGTACACATTTGAATTGTGTTTTTATCTGGATGGTAACGTCTAATTGGCACACCATTCACGAAAAAACTACCGCTTTTAAAAACTTTTGTCAAACTCTCAAAGCCGAAACGCTGCCGAACCACCATTTTCAGGAATCAAGGCGGTACCAAAACATTCGTTACCAGCGGGAGCCCCCCCCCCCCCCGACGGCGCGATCCACGAGGGGCGGGTCCAGTCTTCGATCGCGTCCCCCCCCTACGCGTACTCGGCCCCCAAGCCTGTTGCTGCCCGCCACTACCCCCCCCCCCCCTTTCTCGAGCGGATTACGCGCTCTCCGGCAGCCTTTGCGCAATTTATGTCCGCCCCGCGGAAAAGGGGCCGGGGACTAAACTCCCGGCTGGGGCGGATCGATGGTACCTACCCGCAAGGGGCGTGAGGAGGACCCTCCCCCCCCCCCCTTTCCGAAGATTATTCGTATTAAAGGGGCCGGATCTTGTTTATCGACCGTAGCCGCGGGCTTGCTTTAAAACGCCGGCTTACGCGGTTTTTGTCGCCCCGGGTTAGGAGGAAGTTATCCGGCCGATGGGGGGTATCGGGCGCCGGATTATTCGCGCACGCACCGGGGAAGTGGGTTTTTCGGGGGTCGCGCTGTTTGCTCGGGAGGCGGATCAGCGGAGTTCGGGACTCGGATCGCGCGTTCGTATGAATATGTTATGTGGGGGGGGGGGGGGGGGAAAGGCGC
>JAPYYV010010941.1:0-15147 GCA_030522625.1 Copidosoma aretas | reverse complement strand
TACAATGCTATAAGCATAGGAAAAGGAGCATGTTACCCAGAAATTTTTCGCCACCTCTTAACATAGAGAGTGCGCTTCTATAAGCGTCTATATTCGTTGTTATTACTTATTTTATTAGGAAGTTTGAGGTTGAGCCGCTAAGGTAAGTTACAAATAATTGAAATATTATTTGTCATGAACTAACTTTCAACTACTATTTCAAGTTACTGTTATTTCAGTCATATTTAAAGTATAAGAGCTGACAAAATTGACTGATGCAACCTTACTTAACCGGCTCAACCCTGAAGGAAAAAAAAATACATACGAATTTAATAAGTATGATGAATTGTTATTTTAAAGGGTTTAAAAATACATTTTTAACTTTTCATCGAGTTATTTACTCAAATTTCTGCTTTCAGGTAGCTAATTTACCACACCATCGGAGACAGGACATGGTGTCAAAAACGCAGCTATCACGTGAGCCTAAGTAGTGTTTTAGCCTTATGATAAAGTTTGCATTTTGCAAAACCGATAAAAAAAAGCCGAAAAAATGGTCAAAGAACAGTATAGGGAGACAGATGTCACAAAGAAGATATCGCAGGTAACATTTGGCGTGGACAGCAGGCACCAAATGAAGCAGCAGGCCCACCTGCAGGTGATAAACAGAGCTCTCTACGACCAGAACAACGGGCACGCGCCTCTTGCCTATGGTCTGTTAGATCCACGCCTGGGTATCTGTAACAAGGTCGCAAACTGTGGCACTTGTAATAAAAATCTGCAGGAGTGCGTTGGACACTTTGGCTACGTAGATCTGGAGCTACCTGTGTATCATGTGGGTTACTTCAGGAGTGTGCTTACCATTCTGCAGACCATTTGCAAGAAATGCTCTCAAGTCATGCTGGGTCCATTGGATAAGAGAAATTTTCTTAACAAAGCTTTAAGGCCGAACCTAAATTACCTTGCCAAAAAAGCATTGAAGAAGCAAATACATGAAAAGGCCAAAAAGAATTCTATCTGCCCTTACTGTGGTGAACTAAATGGAATCGTCAAGAAAATCGGTCTATTGAAAATTGTTCACATCAAGTACAAGTCAAAGAAACCCTCAGACCCCTTGATTCAGTCCAAAATAGCGGAGTATGATGAAATTTTAAAAGATAAGGAACTGGAAACTATTTTGCAAGGACAGATATTTCACATTTTAACTCCACTAGAAGTCTTGGGCATCTTAGAGCGCATACCAGAAAAAGATGTTCCTCTTTTATTAATGAATCCTAAGCACAGTTTGCCCAAGGATTTAATATTAACGAGATTACCTGTCCCACCAATGTGCATTCGTCCAAGTGTTCAATCAGATTTGAAAGCAGGTACAAATGAAGACACTTTGACAACAAAACTTGCAGAGATTTTATTGATTAATTATCAAATCGACAAGAATCGTGGAAGTGGCATGAAAATTCAAATGTACAATGAGTATTGGGAATTTTTGCAGTTGCACTGTGCACTTTACATCAATAGTGAAATGTCAATGTCTGGTGTGCCTTTGAATCTACATCCAAAAAAGTCTTCCAAAGGCATTGTACAGAGACTTAAAGGTAAGCAGGGTAGATTCAGGGGTAACTTATCAGGAAAAAGAGTAGACTTTTCAAGCAGAACGGTCATTTCACCAGATCCAAATCTTCGTATTGATCAGGTAGGAGTACCTGTGCATGTTGCCAAAATTTTGACTTACCCAGAAAAAGTAAACAAACACAATATAGAAAGATTGCGTCGTCTTGTGCAAAACGGCCCTGACGTGCATCCTGGAGCCAATTTTGTGGAATGTCATAAAACAAAATTCAAAAAGTTTCTTAGGTATGGCAACAGACAAAAAGTAGCCCAAGACTTGCAATATGGGGACACCGTTGAAAGACACTTGTGCAACGACGATGTCGTATTGTTTAACAGACAGCCGTCTCTTCATAAATTGAGTATTATGTGTCACAAAGCCAAAGTCTTGGAAAACCGTACATTTAGATTCAATGAATGTGTCTGTACGCCCTATAATGCTGATTTTGATGGGGACGAAATGAATCTGCACTTGCCACAAACTGAAGAAGCCAGGGCAGAAGCTTTAATACTTATGGGAAATAAGTCTAATTTGGTAACTCCGAGAAACGGTGAACTGTTGATTGCCGCAACTCAGGATTTCATCACTGGAGGCTACCTATTAACTCACAAAGATACTTTTCTAAACAAAGCTCAAGCATGTCAATTAATTAGCTGCTTACTGGCAGACAAAGATGCATCAATGAGTATAACTCTGCCTAAGCCAGCCATCACCAAACCAGCCGTCTTATGGACAGGAAAGCAGATTTTCAGTTTGATCATGAAACCCAATGATAAGTGCCCCATTAAAGCCAATTTAATAACGAAAGGAAAATCTTACACCAGTAATGGAGAATTGTGTGTCAACGATTCATTTGTGTATATAAAAAATTCGGAACTGCTAGCAGGTTCAATGGACAAATCGACTTTAGGTTCTGGAGCAAAAGCCAACATATTTTATATACTTTTGCGTGACTGGGGAGAAGACGCCGCTGCGTTAGTCATGTGGCGATTGGCAAGAATAACTAGCTATTTCCTCATGAATCGTGGCTTTTCTATTGGCATTGGTGACGTGACTCCGGGACCCGGATTGCTGAAGGCAAAACAGGAATTGCTAGATAGCGGATACGGAAATTGCAACGAGTACATCAAAATGATGGAGTGCGGAAAATTACAGTGTCAGCCGGGTTTCAACGAAGAAGATACACTCGAGGCTGTTATTCTAAAGGAGCTCTCGGTCATTCGAGATCACCTGGGCAAAGTGTGCCTCAAGGAACTCCATCCAAGCAACAGTCCGCTGATAATGACCCTCTCTGGCTCCAAGGGAAGCTCTATTAACATATCTCAGATGATTGCATGCGTGGGCCAGCAAGCCATCAGTGGCAAACGTGTGTCCGACGGCTTTGAAAGTCGAGCCCTGCCTCACTTTGAGAAATCTTCTAAAATTCCAGCTGCCAAAGGCTTCGTTGAAAACTCATTCTATTCCGGCCTGACTCCAACAGAATTTTTCTTTCACACGATGGGTGGACGAGAAGGTCTTGTCGATACTGCCGTCAAGACGGCTGAGACCGGATACATGCAGAGGAGACTGATGAAGAACTTAGAAGACCTCTGTCTACAGTATGACATGACAGTTAGAAACTCGATGGGTGATATAATTCAGATTCTGTATGGGGGAGATGCCATGGATCCAGTGTACATGGAAGGCAAGGACTGTCCAGTTGACTACAAAAGAGTACTGGACGACGTCAAGAGTAGGTTTCCCGACTATGTCGAGGACCCACTAGATGGTCCGAGTATCGTTAAGGCAAGCTCGGATTTGTTGGCTACTGAAGAGTATTCGTGCTTGAGCGAAGACTTCAAACAAGAGCTGATGGTATTCCTAAAATCCGTCGCTATCAGGATAGCCAGAATCAGAAAGAACTTGGACCAGAGCATCAAAGTCAATAAGTACGTGGAGCGTCTGACTGTTAACCAGCTGGCAGCGTTTATACACACTTGTAAAGAAAAGTATATGAGGGCGAAAATTGAGCCAGGAACTGCAGTTGGTGCTCTGGCTGGTCAGAGCATCGGTGAGCCTGGTACCCAGATGACGCTAAAAACTTTTCACTTTGCCGGTGTCGCATCCATGAACATCACTCAGGGTGTACCTCGTGTCAAGGAGATCATCAACGCCAGTGCCAAGATCTCGACTCCTATTATGAAAGTTCACTTGGATAATGATGCTGATCTGGAATTTGCCAGAAGAGTCAAGGTACGCATTGAAAAAACTACTCTGGGAGAGGTAACTTCGTATATTGAGGAGGTTTATTTTTGGGACGATTGCTTTTTAAAATTAGAAATCGACATTAACAGAATTAAGCTGTTAAAGTTAGAAGTAGACTTAAATTCCATTATGTATTCACTTTGTTCAACTTCGAAATTGAAGTTACAACCAAAGAACGTTAGTGCTGTTGGAAATAATGTTATCATTATTCATCCAAGCAAACAAAAGACAAACATCAGTCAAACCTTATCTAGCCTCAAGGAGCTGATCCCTAACGTTATTATCAAAGGCATATCTTCGGTTTCCAAAGCAGTAATAAACGTTGAAGAGAACACTGGTAAGTACATGTTGTTTGTTGAAGGTGACAATTTACGGGATGTAATGGCAACTTACGGAGTCACATGGAAGAAGACTACTTCCAACAACATAATCGAAGTATTCAAGACTCTGGGTATAGAAGCTGCTCGAACTACCATCATCAAAGAAATAAAAGAAGTTATGGAGGGTCATGGCATGAGCATCGATCGGAGGCATTCGATGTTGGTAGCCGATCTGATGACAAGCAAGGGTGAAGTTTTGGGAATAACGAGGCAAGGCTTGGCAAAGATGAAAGAGTCGGTTTTGAATCTAGCGTCTTTCGAAAAAACGGCTGATCATCTTTTTGATGCTGCTTATCACGGTCAGACTGATGTGATTTGTGGTGTGTCGGAGTCGATTATCATGGGCTTGCAAGCTCACGTCGGCACTGGAAGTTTTAAGCTCTTGCACAAAGCGGAAAAGGAGACTCTGAAAGTCAAACCCCTACTGTTCGATTGTCCAGAGTATCATTGTTAGACGAGCACGTTTATTCATGTATGGATGAAAATGTGACTGGTAAAATTGATTTGTATGGTGATTCTCACAAATTGGTTCGAAGATAGAAGATATTGATTTTAATTTGTATTTGTTTCGATTTCCTCTTAGTAAATTCAAGAGACAATGATTATTTTTAGATATGTTATAAAGT
Source organism: Copidosoma aretas (assembly GCA_030522625.1). Classification (NCBI taxonomy): domain Eukaryota; kingdom Metazoa; phylum Arthropoda; class Insecta; order Hymenoptera; family Encyrtidae; genus Copidosoma; species Copidosoma aretas. The sequence goes on along the minus strand of JAPYYV010010941.1, from coordinate 10,312 downwards.
TATATTTCAAGACTATGTTGAAAACATGTAATTATGGATATGAGATAAGTAGATTAGCAACCTAGTCACATTGTATACTTCTGTATTTACATAAATATTTTGTTATTAAATTGTACAGGGTTGAGTCTACTGATTTTTCTGAACAAATAAATTTTGCACAAATCACACTAAAAATATTCCTTTTGTTCTTTGCTTATTCTTACATTATTTATAGACATTGATATGTAAACCGAGAAATTTTTTAACAAACGAATTATCCATCATCAGCACAAAACATCTCGTTGCAAACAAATAAATACAAGTACTTAATATTTTGTATGCAAAATATGTGATAAGGTGTTAAGCGTTTAATTTTTTAATATTATAAATAAAATGTATCTAAATACACCTGGTTTAATAAATAAATAAATAATAAGCAGTTTATCTGTGAGGGTGAAAATTAATTAAACACCAAGTCAAGAATCATTTCGAATGAAGCCTTTTTTATAACTTTTTTTCGAATTGTAATTGGCTGGAAATGATCACATGGCTATGATTCAAACGAAGCCCGAGGATGGAAAAAAGAGTTTCGGAAATGTAACTATGATTATTATTTAAAGTTCTTACGAAATTGTAAGTTAAATGCATCCTTGAAAAACAGACGAAGTAAGTATATAGGGGTCTAATGAAAAATTTTTAAATAGCGGCTGAATTGCCTCCCCCTTCTCCCCCTGCGGCGGACGGAGTAAACAGTGGCTCTATTCGGAAATGATGATTTGGTCAATTCAAATGTTGGTACCTATCCCCACCCCTACTTAACTAACCGACCGTGTGTTCGCATTGGGCCCCTACAACGTGACCTCTCGAACAAACTTATGGCAGAGGTCTGAAATGCACCCCGTCTCGGCTATATACATATCTTGATATATATAGCCGAGACGGGGTACACCGGTACAGTTCAGACCTCTGCCATAGGTTTGTACGGAGAGATCACGTGACGTTTTGGGATCCCAATATGTAAGCATACTTAGTTACTCAGCTGATCGCTGATGTGAGTGGGCAGAGTGGGCAAAATTCGTGAATTTGTGCTCCAAAACAACAATCAGCTGATTAACTATGTTTACATACGCGAACACACGCGGTCGGTTAGTTAAGTAAGGGTGGGGGTAGGTACCAACCTAAGAGATGACCGTAACATGATTTCCGAATAGAGCCAGAATCTGCTGCATTCTGCAGCGCCGCAGCGGTGAGTGGTGACACCGCGTCTACCGCGAGTTACGCGACACAAACAAACTCAGTACCTATCAGCTGTGACAATACTCGCATGCGAAGTATATGCTATCAAACATTCAATTGGAACTTGGAACTATTTATCGGAAGTCAATCGATCGCCCCTCATCATCGGCTGACTGGAGTACTGTGCATGTAGCAGGCAATATAAAAAATAAGGACGTGTCAAGGTAAGCAACCTTCTCGCAACTAAGACGATTGTGTGTCGAATTCAGAGGTGGGCGATCGACGCTCTCTGTTTTGCTTCTTTTGACGCGTAAAGTTAATTAACAAGAAGTATTATCGGAGCAAAAGAACACAGTTTTGCAAGGGTTGTTTAACCTATAAGTACCTGCTTTAAGGTTACCTTATTACCTACAGTGCTGTTGCATTGTATAATACACCTAGGAAAGATACAAGTGCATGCAGTTCATATGTTTGAAGTTCGGTCTGTTTCTCCACCTCCGCAATCCGCATATAAGTACTTACTTAATACCTGCATAATGCATCGCATCTATAAGTATACACGTTAAATAAGAGAAGTGAGTGTTTCAGTTGTAACTTATCTTATAAGTACATACGCGACGCGTACAGTACTTAAGTATAGCAGCTTAAAGCTTCGGCGGGATTTATTTTGGTCGTTCTACCTATAATATGAGACGTCGTTGTTATTTTTCATCGATTTTCAGATGGCTCTGGCCTTCCAGCAAATAATTCTTGACGCGGGCAAGCTGGTGAACGATATGACGACCCAGGAGAACACGGCCGATCTCCTGATATGCGAGATACAAAACGTCGTTGGTCACATCGAGGGCATGAAGCAGGTCAGTTCTTCAAGTTCTTCTTTTGTTATTATTATTATTATTATTATTATTATTATCATACCCAACTAGATATAGATACATGTGTTTCTATTCTCGTGCTTTTCAATGACTCGTTGCATTTCGACACTCAAATTAACATATGGATTTAAAATTGTATGCTTATCACCCCTGCATTGGTCAGCTAATTTTTATCCATTTTCGTCCTAGGTAGGTACTTAGTCCCATTTTCCCTTCACTCCTTATTTAAGCATACAGATACACAAAATGCAACAACTATTAACAGCATAGACTAACTTCGTATAGCTTAGCTTGGTGTTTTATTCTGTCATGTTCATGTTGGTACTTTCAATTTTTTAATAACTCACTGAGCCATTTATATCATTTGAATGCGTGATGGTATCTTATTTTACATATGACTTGCGAATGTGATGCTTTTGCATACTGTAGGTAAATGCCTTTTGTTTCTGTTAGACTGTAAATAATTCCAATGTGATGGCTAAAAAGGTAAGTGCTTTATTTTATTTGGTTTGGCAAATCCTTTTATCATTTTAGTAAAATAATAATAATAATAATAAAACTTTAATCGTCAATAAAAAAATTTAATATGATAAAATATCCAATTATCATAATGCATGAGTGAGTTTAGTGTAAATACTATTTGCAAGCTTTTATTTGTATGTTAATAAATGTGCTCTGTTTTTCTTACAATTTATCATCACGTATTTTAAAATTTAAAATTACCGGGGTACATTACTTACAGTACCAAGAAGACCTTGAAACTATAAGTACAGAAGCTGATCAAAAGCAGCGTCAGGAGATTATTTCTGGATTCCAGAAAGGTAACAATGGATACTTCAGAGAACTGCAAGCTGAAAATAAAGATCTGAGGCTTGCCCTGGAGGATTACCAAAAAGCTTTAGAACAAATCATGTCAAAGTATCGACAACAAACAGCTTATTTTCTTAAGCAAACTAAAAATAATAATACTGTCATACCAAGTACAAAATGCTGTTCACAGTACAATAAATGTAAATGTGTAAATGTAAGTATGATAAGCTAATTGAAGTTTGTAGTCTTATCAAATGTTATGTTTGATTTAATTTTATATCATAGATTATAAGCAAGCAAGCTGAGAAGATTGATGAAATGACAACAGTTATGAGAACTGCTGCTGAAATTGATGAACGAAATGATTTGAAGTATATTGAAACTCTGGGTAGATTAAAAGAGGAAAACGAAGGATTGCGCGAGTTGCTCACTGTTGCCAACAATTACAATCCAAAGAGCAAAGTCGTTTTAGAAGACAAAAATATTCAAACAGACGATCTGTAAATACAAGTCAAGAAAACTAATTTTCTACTAACACGTGATAATACTGAATAATTAATCCAATCCTAGATTATTTTGCATTATTATTCGATTTGTAACATTAGCATGGACATCAAAGGAAACGAAAGATTGAGTCAATGCTGCACTTGCAATTCACGTAGTACAATTAATTTAACATATTAGCAACTTGTTATTTACTAGGTTCGTATCAATGAACATTTTTTTGTAAATCGAAAACGATATTTTAATGTACATAATAATAGTTTGCATTCTCATACGAGGTATTACCTGCAACTGATCAGGCGAAATTTTTCGTTGAGGTCATACACTCGTAGATGGCACCACTCGGAAAGTTGTGCGATTGCTTGCAAAGTCCATTCTTAATTACACACTCATTGTTAAAGTTTGCCAATTGTGAGAAGTTAAGTTAACAGTGCAATAAAGATATCATCTTTTTTAAATTTATGAATTTTATTTTTTTTTTCGCATCCCTTGCAATAAGTTAATAATTTTTTCAGTACCGACAGAATCCATTTCCAACGATCCAAAAGTTTATGAATAGTTGCAATTGGTTTGCTTTTTGAATTAATCAAATAAGTATTAATCAACAGTTAATTTTACGTTCATTTCTAAAAATTTGTCCGTGCAGCAAAAAATTAAGAACACAAAAATTTACAGAGCGCACATTTTGGAATTTTTTTTAAAACCGATGCGCGTGAAAGTAAGTACCGAGTTTTATATGTTAAATATTCATACAAGTTTGAAGTCCGCTCGATCGGCAGTTAACGCGCATCGAAATGATTAATTATTCCATGCGTAACTCATGCACGAGTATACTCAAGTACGCGCACATACACGCATATACAACCAATATGTACTGTAGGCTCAAAATAAAAAATAAAACATTTTTAATCACATACAATCAAGCTTCGGTGTGTTTACAAATATCATTTTAAAATGTAACGAATTCGTCAAGTCCATGACAAGTTTAAAATTGTTCAATAACTTCGAAATTTATATTTTTCTACTATTTGGGCGGAAAGTGAGGGCCTAATAGTACATTTCCTACCTAGGTCAAAAAATACGACTACCACGCCCGAAGGGCGCGGTTTTTGTATGTTTATGCCTGAGGTGAGAACAACATTTTTTGTGGGCGCATTTTCGGCTCGCTAATCACTTTCGATCCTAGGGCAGAAAGTGATTAGAAGGGCAGAAAGTGCGTCCCGAAGGCAGAAAGGCTCTGCCGATCTTTCTGCCCTAGGCAGGAAGTAGTAGTTTTCGTCACAAATGTGCATCTCTCCAGGGCGATCCCTGGGCCCGAGGGCGCTTGCGAAGCAACGCCCGAGGGATCGTTGGGACCCCCCTGGTCGGATGCATATGATTGGCGAACGCTGTTTTTCCTACCGAGGGTGTACCAGGGTAGCAAAAGTGCCCGAGGTAGAAAATAGTAGTTTTCGTCACAAAAGTACGATCGCCTCCAGGGCGATTTTGCGGCCCGAGGGTCCGCAACGTAGTCCTGGTTGGATCGCACTTGAGTGGCGGACACTGTTTTTCCTACCGAGGGTGTACCAGCCTCTCAAAAACGCCCGAAGTAGGAAAAATGTATTTCTTACCTAGGGCAGAAAGTGCGGCAGAGCCTTTCTGCCCTCGGTACAAAAAATGTCCTCACCTCGGGCATAAATATACAACAGTCGTATTTTCTGCCCTAGGTAGGAAATGTACTATTAGATTTCTGCTGTCTCAGAACAAAATAGTACATTACACCACTAGAGCGGAAAGTGGCACTTTGTGCCCGCGGGTGCACTTTCGGCCCGCCGAGATTTCCGGCCAGTGTACCGGCCCAGAGCAGAAAGTACTTTCGGCCGCGTTTTCAGCAAAAAATCAACAATTATGGGTACATACGTAATATAACATTTTCCCCTACCTCGGGGATTTTTGCAACCCTGGTACACCCTTGGTAGGAAAAGTAGGATTTGCCACTCACATGCATCCGACCAGGGGTTGCTTCGCAAGTGCCCTCGGGCCCAAGGACCTCCCTGGAAAGATGCACATTACTGACAAAAACTACTATTTACGGCTAAACTGTTATTAGAAGTCGTTTTTTTTTTTTTTTTTTTTAAGCTTTAATTTATATATTCATACATTAATAACACAAATTTTCTCAAATATTCTTTTATAAATTTAGTAGAAAAGAATTAAAAAATGTCTTGCGAGAAAGGTTGTGCGGGACAGGTTGTACAAAAAAATCAAATGATTGTACTTAAAAAAAAATACAATCACCATTCTACATACAATTACAAAAAAATTGATTGAAAAATCATAAGAATGACATTGTTTCGTTGGAAAAAAAATCATTTTTTGTTCTGGGACCGCAGCAATCTAATATATTTTTTAAAATCTCATCTCAGAACTATTTGAAAAAACAAAACAAAATTTCATTGAGTAAAACTGAAAAAAACCCGCGAAAATTATCAAATTTTGCTTTTGAAAAATTATATTACAAATATTATGGAACTTTTAAAAAAGTACACTAAAAATAGTAGTTTTCGTCACAAATGTGCATCTCTCCAGGGCGGTCCCTGGGCCCGAGGGTTGGGACCCCCCTGGTCGGATGCACATGAGTGTCGAACGCTGTTTTTCCTACCGAGGGTGTGCCAGAGTTGCAAAAGTGCCCGAAGTAGGAAATAGTGCATTACGCACCAAAGGAGGGAAAGTAAAGAGTGCTCTAGATCACACGTGCATTGCTACCCGAGGCGAAGCCGAGGGTGGCAAAGCCGAGGGTGGCAAACGTGTGATCTGAGCATTCTTTATTTCCTCCCGAGGTGCGTATACGATTTTTCATCAATCCTGCGCCGGGAGGAGGAATTTTTTCCCGCGAAGCGGGAGAAAAGTTCCTACTTCCGTCGCAGTATGGTGAAAAATAATATACGCAACGCAAGCGGAAGCCTTTGCACCCTTGTGCACACTTTCGGCCCACGGGCAGAAAGTCTCGGTGGGCCGAAAGTGCACCCGCCGGCGCAAAGTGCCACTTTCCGCTCTAGTGGCGTAATGTACTATTTTCACCAATTACCATAATTTTTGTTACATAAAAAAACTGTATGCTATAACTCTCAATGCTAAATGCAAAACAACTGCTAAACTAACAGCACGGATTATTGTCAAACGGCAAATTGGATTTTTTTAGCGAAGCTCAAAGCCGAACAAAAAAGCAAAAACTTATTTTTTTTTTGTTTTTTAAATAAAATGAAGAATGTTTCACTTGTTACTTTTGAATAATCACATGCGGAATTTTTAAATCCGAAAGAATTTAAAAAAAAAATTGCACAATTTAATTCATTGAGTGGTACTTGCCGTCTGGGCACGGGTTCATTTACTTGAAAGTTTGGAGTTTTGGGGTAAACATTCTTCCCTTCCTATTAACGAAAAAATATTTAAGTACGAAAGAAAAAATAAATAAATTAAAGCACAGTCCAAAACTGCCCATATCTCTCTTATCTTGTGTGTACCTTACGGCGTCAACTGTCCAATGATCGCGGAAGCGCTACACCGACGAAGATCCCACGTCTGAGCCGTAAAGCGCTCCGACAGGAAATCACAGTCGCGTGTCCGGTCACGATTACCTACATACTTACATACCTATAGTTATGCATCTGTGTGTACGTAAGAACGGCGCATTCGTGTACGGGAAATTCCCTTCGAAATTCCCCTTCCGTAGTCTGCGTGGGCTTATGCTACCCGAAGAGAGAAGAGAGCGCGATTCGTGCCCAAGTACATGTACTTGGCTGAAATTTAAATTTCCTCGAAGCTGTTCCAGGAGAGTACGCATATATATGTGTGTATTCGTGTCGGGACGATGAGGACGATAGATCGATTAAAAAGGACGAAGTTAGTTCAAGTACACTTTTTAAGCTCGTTTCAAGCGTATGATATAATTTTCTTATAATATACTTATAGAAGCGTACAATATGTAATTTTTATATATAATATACTTGACAGTAGCATTCATAAATCATTAAATCAATGCGGTTCATCAGTATTATTTTACTAGCTCCACTATAAAGTGAGCGTGTAAAAAATTTGTACAATGATACACTTATGTACAATGAGCTATTCAATCTGTGACGGGATGTTTTACGTCCCTTGCCTTCTTCGTATTAGTTTTTACCGTTCAAATCCGTGTATTACAATTCATCATAACATTGTCCAAATATGACTCCATAATTTTCGAACAATTTTTTTTTGCACTTTGTACAATTTCATCCAGTGACACACAACGGTGTGCATTATACAAACAGGTGTTCCGCTCGCAAGTATCACGAAGGAGTGTGTGTACGAATGGAGATCGAGAGTCGGAAGATGACGGAGGGAAAATAAAAAAAAAAGTCGACTAATACTACTCTATTTTGGGAGCCAAGCCCTTGGGGTATACTTACTTATTAGGTACTCCGTACAGTGCCGGAGGGGGTGGAATTGGCTCGGGGAGGAAAAAGAGCCGTGCAGCAGAGCCCCCCCCCCCCCAATCCTCCTCCGGCGCGGCATCCGGTATCCTCTCCGTCTCCCTCTATAACCCGCTGGCTTTTCCTCTGCTGCTCGATCCCAGTCCTTGTGCCTATAATATGTATTGCGAGAGAGAATGGGACTTTCTTTTACCTCCCCCCCCCCTAACGTTTGTACGCGCGCGCGTATACATTATGCACACTGAACGAAGAGCTGCTCGCCCGGCGTGCGTCGATGTTAATGATGTGCTTCGGGACGAGGTACTGGACGTGTATAATATAATGAAAATCAAGGCAATGATGTACATACATTAATATATACATATACGTACTAAATGTGCGGGAGCTTGACTCCGAGCTTGATTTCCCGGAGTGCGGAGCCGCAGTTGTTTGAGGACGGGCCGAATCTGAAATTGAAATTCGCCGACTACTCGTTTGCGAGCCGCGCCGGGACGGAAAATTCGTTAGCCTTCTCTAACGAGAGCGGCGCTCGTCCGGGGAATCTTGGAATTTTAGTCTCCTCGGGTGGTATTGATTTTCTGTACTTTATTTTATTTTTTTCCCCTCGGTGATTGCGGATGAATTCGCGAGCAATTATTGCTGTCTCGTGACTCTTCCCCCTCCTCCCCCCCCCCTCTCTAAGTTTATCCTCGTGGGGGCAAACTTTAATTTTTCCCTGAAGATGATACTTACGCGCCGTTGATTCTCGCCTCAGCGGAGAGCCGCGAAAAATCGAGTGAGCGGGTCCGTGCGACAACGAGAGAGTTCAAACGGTAATTATGCTAAACCGGGCCGGCAGGGTTATAAAATGATAAAATTGATACGAATATCGCGCAGCCTCTTACGCTATTGAATTTTAACCGACCGTTTCTGCTGATTCGGATTTATTGTCGTTATAATCGTCCCACCCGAAGGGGGACACGGCAAGGTATTCGCAAGAGATTCTAGCTCTCCGCTAGCTCTCCGCGAGCGATGAATTTGCGAATTGTGAATTTCATCCCGATAAATCTCTAGAAACGACCCCTCGATCGGCCGATGAAACTACTGCTCATCTGTTTTGCCGATCAAACATAAATGCACGCATTGCGTACAGAGATCAGTTAAAAAGTGTATGTTTGAATAAAATTAAAAATCCGATGGGTAGCAATTTTCATTCGCGCGTGGGAGAAATTCTGAAAGCACCGCCCCCCCCCTATCGCCGCACTTTTACCCCCATCACCCGGAGCGAGTCTATTTTCGTCATCCTGTCCCTGCACTTTTACGCTGCGGTATCCATCAGAGCTCGAATTTTGTGCGCTGCACACCACTATCGTCCCGAAAATTTGAATTTATCGCGCCTATTCGTCGGTACCACCGTTGCGGTATTATATAGCCAAATCTCGCGCACAACCCAGCCAGTCCATAAAGAAAAATCAACGAACCGCAGCAGCAGCAGCAGTCCCGACAGTTTTCCCCGCGCCGAAAATCTCCCCTGCCTATCCATTCTACATGTATATTTATGTGGACCCGGCTTAGAAGCGCAAGCCCCGCATGCATATGTATGTATGTATACCCCTAGGACACAGTGCGCATACCATGCACTAATATAGTACAAAGGGTATAATAATGCGGATTTAACCGCGACACGACGAGCCATCGATTAGTCATATATATACTCCGCTCTCCCCCTCCCCCTCCGCGCTCGTATATTATTGCGATTTCCCCTCTGTCACTTTCGCCCCTGTTCGCGCGGTCTCTAGCTCATTTTTTACAGGCATAATACTCTTCGAGAAGAGGATCAGAGACAGAAGAGCTGGCGAAGGGACGAAACACACTGGATTTGGGCTTGCGGAAAACTGAGCCGTAAATTTTCGCACGCGCGTCTTCACAACGAGAAAAAGGGGGGAGGGGGGAAAGGTGCGAAAAAAAACCATCCCTCGACTCCAAGCGCTCTCTCTCTCTCGATGCGTAATGCAACTGAGCCGCAGATACACGCGGGGCATGGGTGCGTGGAGCAACAATCAGCGAAAAGAGAAAATCCGCACGATGCCTCGGAAAAGGGGGATCGCTGCAGCGCTTACACGTATATATTCTACGGAGCCATACGGAGTTCCGTACAACACGCACGGAAAAGCGACGGCGAAAGAGTATTGCGAACATAAATAACGACCCGCGGGGAAAAGCCGGGGCGGCCCCCCCCCCCTATCTATGCGCGCACCCTTTTTTCTCTCTGGGTATCCTAAAAGTGCGGCTCGCGACGTAAAAAAAAAACAAACCGGAGAGGAAAAAAAAGGTTGATAATATACAGGTATACCCGCGCGGGCGGGGAAAAAACGTGGCGTTTTTCCGAAAAGTGCATTGTGCCGCGCCGCACGAGACAATCGGACCCTTTTTCCGAAAACGCCGGCGTATAATGAGAGCTCTCCCTCCCCCTTC
>JAPYYV010010940.1:0-11500 GCA_030522625.1 Copidosoma aretas | reverse complement strand
ATGTTAAGGAGGTTGTTCGTCAGTGATGGTGGGAGATGCGAGAGAGAGGTCCGACTTTTAGTTACTTTTTGGTTATTTATGCGCGCGCGTCTCGGAAACCTTTTATTTATATAGTATATTACGCCACTAGGGCACAAAGTACAAACATGAGCGCCCGAAGGGCGCGCTTGTTTTACTTTTGTGCCCAAGTCCCGTATATTATTTTTCTTGCCGGGGTATTTTTCTTGCCGAGGGTGCAAAGTGCAATTTTGCGCCCGTGGGCACACTTTGGGCCCGCGAAAATACTTTGCGCGCTAGGGCAGAAAAAATTTTGGGCCCGGAGGGCCGAAAAAATTTTTCTGCCCGTGGTCGCAAAGTGGTTTTAAGGGCCCAAAGTGCGGCCTGAGGGCGAAAAGGCTCTGCTGCACTTTGGGCCCATGGTAAGAAAACCTTCTTTACAACAACCCAAATGATCCGATTTTTTACATACGGGCACCCAAATGTTTATTTTATCATCAACGGCATTTTCACTGAGAACTGTTTGTTACATCTACGTTAATTACCAACTGAATGTTAAAATTTTGATGATTTGTCAGAAGAGCCCATGTTAAAATCTTCGAGAACAGAAAAATTTGTTTTAATGATTTCTCGTCTTCTAAGAACCCCCAGGTCTTGAAACTTTACAATGATTATTTGTATACATAAACTAATCTGTAGTTAAGTTTTCGTCAAGATCTGGTTGTTATTTCTTATGCTCCTTAATTAAAATACTTTGTGTGTGTGTGTGTGTGTGTGTGTGTGTTTTTGAAATCGACTATGGTGGCCGACACAAAATGACGGATTGCTTTTTTCTTTATATTTCCCGCATTATGGATATAAAATGGGAGGGTTTGATGAGCGTAATACAACGAACAATGTCATGTCTCTAAAAATCTAGTACGGTGGACACTACAAAATGACAGATCACAATTTTTATCGCAACAACTGACTAATCTGACATAGCTATGAAGGAAACGGGTGTAACAAGTAGAATAAAGCAAGGTATAAGATATCATTGAAAATCCAGTACAGCGCCAAAAAAATTGGTGGAAATACACATTTTAGAATAACTTTGACGTTTTGGAGGAAAAAGGTGCAAAATCAGCAAAGCGTTAAGGAAGGTGGAAACTCATAAACGCGCTCCGAAAGAGGACGATTTCAGAAATTAGTAAGGTTCATTAGTAAGCATTGAGTGTTCGAGTGTTGATGAGTTAGTAACTTAGAGCTACTTGTAGAGTAGAAAATTGAGATTCTCGTCTCAAAAAAAAAACCATCCCTAAGTATATTTACAACACCTGCGCGTAAAATATCCCCCAACCGGTAAACACCAGCATCAAAAAACTACACCGATGAATCATCACCCGACAAAACACCGCACCTACTCCGCCGCACTCGTCGCCTCGGTCCTCGTATACATCCGCGCGCGTGCATCGCGATCGAAGCAAAAGCGCACCCAACGGCCTTTCGTTCACGCGCACGTGAGTGCCTATCACCTTTCGCGGACACGCTCTCACGCGACGGTCCCCTCCAACCATCATGCATACATCGCGCGGGCGAGCGTTGTGCCAACTCTCGGTGTATCCACCGACGCGATTAGTGCCCGCGAAAAGAAGCCGGTGTGGGTGCGCAGTGTGTGCGTGAGGGGAAAAGGGACGCTTGAGTGTACAATACAGGTGCGAGTAGGCGACCGAAATGGGCAAGAGGATCTCGGGCGACGGATGCCGACCGGCCCCCTTTCTCCCTTCGCGCGAGAGCCCCGATCGGCCGTACAAGCGTACTACGGGTGTACGGTGCGCCCGCGAGTGAAGCGGGCTCGCTCCTTTCTCGGGGCGCGTCGCGGGCGTGCGAAAGGCTCGAGCGGCGCTCGCGGAGGCGGATCCTTCGAGCGACCGACCAGGCCGTTGGAGGGAGGAGTCGATCGGGGGTCTTCTTTTTTGACAGGGCGAGACGCTGTTACGGGGATTTTTTTGTCCCCCTTCATCGCGCGATTCGCGCTAAAAGTTTCGGTGATTCTTTTTGAACGAGATCGACGACTGCTGAACGATGATCATTGAACATTCGGAGGAGTTCGTGGTGGGCGACGAGAACAGAGTTCTAAGAAAATAAAAAAGTTACTCGGGACTAATCACTCGTGCTGTCGTAATATAATTTTACTCGCGTTGTTATGAAATCCCAGATCACAATCGAGGCAGAACATGACTATTCGTTCTTAAAATAAGCCGTTGGGACGTTGGGATTCTACGGGGAGAGAATATTACTTTGGAGTGCGCTTTGAAAGTTTTGAAAAATGAGCTTTCGAGTTCCAGTGAGGTAGTACACATACACGTACCCGTCAAACGCGATGAACAACCTAGGTATGGCGGTGAAGCTCGCGTTTCATCAGTTTTTTTTTTTTTGTTCGGAAAGTTGTGCAATGAACTTATTTCCTGTGCATAAGACCGTGAGTTTCATCAACAGGGAGCAGCCTGTCGTATTGAAGATCTTGTGAAATGCTGCTGCGTTATTCGCACAGCATATCATATGTTTCTCGATGAAGTTTCTTAGGTTTTCAAAATGAAATAAAAAACTACTTCCGTACGGCCCACCTGCCCTGTACGTGCTGAGCCTGCCGCGAGTGTTTTCGATCGTTTCACGACAGATTGATGTCTACTCGGCTGAATTTTAATTTGTCACGCGATCGGTTCGGACAAATCACGAAGCTCATTCGGCGGGTATTTTTGAAATCGATCGTATCGAATTAAACACATAATTAATGGCAACAACAACAATATCGAATGTAATGTTGTGAATAAAGTCATGCTCCAACTATCAATGATATTGTTGTTACTATTATTCTTAAAGACATGGGAGCAAGTGGATATCCAGTATATTAAAGACATAATTGGAAGAAAATCAATTAACCATGATGCGGATGGTCCAGAGTTGCAATATTTTCTTTGATACGATGAAAATACCAAAGCGTATCTTTGGTATATTATGTATTCATTAATTTTTGTTCACGTTCGTTAACCAACATTTCAGTTGGTTCTCCTCCATACATACTCTTAAAAGAAAAAACTGGACACAAAACTGTGTGATTCATTCAAGTTACCATGAAATAAAATACGATGCAGACGTTTTCATAAGAAGTATTTTAAAACGCTTCAATTAAGTCGGGTGAATAAAAAAATGCACGTGATTGGTGTCGGTTCATCAAAAGTAAGTAAAACACATGGCATGAACGTTTTTTAAGACCAATTACTGCGGGCTGCGACCAATGCCCTCCTTACGTAGCCAGGTATAATAATAGACTAACATTTGTAAGGATGACAAAATTTGCACGAAATAATCAAGCGGATCGCTTGCGGAGTGCCTCCGACACGACTAAAACAACAACGAAAAAAAACTCAATGACTCTGAATCTGCGCGAGGAAAAGAAAAAATGACGCGAAATTATGGCAACGGGCGCTCATCTCTCGCGTCCCTCCTCCCTCCCGGCACGTGACCCCTAAGCCTCTCCAGCCTGCTCCTTTGACTCCTCGCTTTGGAAGCGCCGACGGGCGAAAAAAGGAGCGCACCGATGGGCGATAAATCGCTCGGACACGCTTTGTTTTTTTATTTTGCCCCGAGATCGATCTAGCCATGCGCTACGATTCGACGCGCCGCTTTGTTGTATCAGCAGCGCGCCCGTGTTCCTTTTCGTTTGGGCGCGCGAGCTTATCAAAAGCCGATTGTGCGTTTTCGGTATGGACGTCGTTCGCGTCGAATGATCTCTTTTTGTCAAAAAATATTGGGCAGCAAGAGGGCTTACGTGCCGAACCTTGAAGCAGGGTTTAAAATTGAAATACTTAAGTATTAATATTCGAGCACAAATATATATTTAATTGAAATATTTCAGATGCGGTATTTAAAACTCACCTTGCGTAAAAATCAACATTTTTAATTTACGTAAAAAAAAAAGTTTTCGGAATTGTAAATTTATCATTATTTTATAAATTGTTCGGTATTCATTTAATAAATGTAATAGTGGACTTTTTTTATTTTCTTCCAAACCCACCAACATTTATAATTCTTATGATTTATACTCACAGAGGGAGTAAGCCAGCTAAAGAAATAAACTCTCTGAGTTAAAAATTATCAAAAAATGTTTTTGGCTAAAGGAGCGAGAAATCGAGAAATTTCCTGACGATGAAAAATATTATTCTTCACGTCATTTTCTTTCAATAGCACACAAATAAAGAGATCGAAACACGCTTCTTTTCTTCTCAACTGTTCTTCTAATTAACATTATTCAAAAACTTTTTTGAAAAATACAGTATTTTATTCAAAAATATTTCAAAATACGTTTTTTCAAAAATAGTGTCTTAAAATACTTTATTTAAAAGTACCTCATTTTAAAATACCGTGTTTGAGAATCTTCATTCAGAACACTGCTTTTCCAAATGAAGTATTTTGGGTGTATTTTTATAATTAAATACGTAATTACCCCAACTCTGACCTTGTAAAATATATTTTTCTAAAATTTGTTTGTAATAAGATTAAGGAGGCTCCGTCATAAAAATTTCCAAAAGTATATACATCATATCGTATAAATAAAGGTTCGCTGAATCCAATGCTGACCTTATCGGTCAAAATCTTGAGAAATTCGAGCTCAAAGTTTCAACTCATGCGTGGATTTACATGGGGCATAGTAGGAAAACGAATTGTTTCAGTCTACAGATAGCCAAACGGAACTATTTCCGCAGAATAAATAGATACGTTTTAAAGCCGAAGTCATCCTCTTTCATATGCCGTGATGGAAAAAGGGGGTAATCGGTCAATATTGCGAGATATTTGTAAGATAAATAAAAAAATATCAATTGCCTCCGACAGAGGACTATACGATATACTTGGGGTCAGCAGCTATTATACCGTTACTGCTGTCTGCGCGTTGCAGCGTTGAATTTGAATCTCATGCGTATGCAGGTAAAAAAAGACTGATCAAAACAATAAATTTTTTTCTAAAAAAAATCAACGTTTTTCATACAAATATCATATTTGCTGGTTTATAAAAATAGCAAAATTATTTTTAAACGTGTTTTTTGGTTTGAAATCGAAAGTTGATTTATTATTCGTCTTTAACTTCGGCGGTAGTTGTCGGAACCCCCTTAAACGATCAGCTTTTGAAGATCAGATAATCCTGCTATATTCAATCTACGGATTCAAATCATCCTTTTACTTCTTCCAAAAAACACACTTTTGAACTGATGACCTGCTCCGAATAAGTCACGTGATCAGCTCTGACCAATCGTGTCATGAATGTCTTCATTATAATTTTGACCCATCAATTTTTCAAGATTGACAAAAAGATACACTCAAGGTGAAAATAAAACGTTTTTTCTCGGGAGATACACCGTTAAATTTAATTTTTAGAAAATCTTGTGTAAACTTATTACATTGATGTATGGGTGAATTTTTGTATGTCGAATTTGGAGAAAGTTTAGAGATGCGACCGTAAGGTTGCGTGAAATTGTAATCTTTACAATGACATATGATATGATATTCTATGAAACAGCGTGCACATCCAATAAGTGCAGCAAATCGTCTCACAAGATGTCTCAACATTTTTTGTCGCAATTTATTACACACGGTATCAACATATATCATAGGTATATACATTTCTTGTATACATGTCAGAGATGCGCAAGGGGGATTAGGAGATGACGAACAACCCCAGCATTAATGGTTACACAACCCGATCATTGCTTCGCGTTCGGATGGATCGGATTACTTGAATTAGCAAGAATGAAAAAAAGTATTATAAAAGAGTGTTCGCCCGAATGCTGTGACCTCACGCACCTCCCCTTCCAATAATAAAGTGCAACTGTGCTCCAACGGTCCTCCTTATTCATTATTCTTTTTATGTTGTCCGTCAAAAACAGAGTTCTAAAATTTGTAATTCGTCAATCAAGCAATTACAATCGAAATTGAATTCTTGATCGAAAGTTGTTTTAATTAATGATTAGTTTACTTGGTAATGAATGGGTATTGTACAGATGTTATTAATAATTAACAAATATTGTTCTTAATTATTTGATATTGAAAGTCACCAGAAAATATAAGTGTTTCATAAAATACGACATAAATGGCACTTTTTTTTGAACCAATGCCCTCTTTTTCTTGAAACTTAAAGAACAGTAGTGTATCTTATGCGGGGTTCAAAAACATTTGATATTCCATGAAAACCATCGGAAATCGAATTTAATTCTTCATCGATTCGTATTTCATCAAACAATTAAATAAAATTCTTAATTGGAATCAATAGCATCCACGTATCAACGGGCATTTCCTTCAATTAAAAGCTTATCTAATGAATCATAGTGGAGGATCTATACTGACTTTCTCAGTAAACAATAATTAATCTATACTCAATGCAAAATCAATGAAACTAATGCAGCTAACTGATGGTCTTGCAGTGAACTTTCACTGATTCACCAATCAAATTTCACCGTTTGTTCCAGCTACCACCACTCATCGATTAACCTCCAACTATTGCAATCCGTTTCAAAATATAACCGAAACGTAACCATCCATCGCGATCGACCTTATCATCCAAGCAAAAATACCGCAAGAAAGAAAGCACCTTTCCGCGGACACTGCATACACGACTGGAACCTGAACCCGACGCACACTCGTTGAGAGTTCACCCGAATGCAAAACAGTATCGGCGCGTGCAATAACCCGGCAGTAGCTATACACAAGCATCAAACACATACATATCCATATGCGCCAGCACAACAGATTCAAATTACACTCGGCTGCAGGCGTGTGTGCAGTGCCAACAAACGGGCGCACTAATCACCCATATACACACACTGTCTCCAAAGATACCACCCACGCGCGCGTGTGCCATTAGCATCGTGCATTATCCATCAACCGCACTCAACTACGTTAATATCTGCACGTGAGATAAATCAGCCATCATCCATCATATCCCGCGAATAACCATACTTACGCATGCACACGAGACCCTGCAGTATCTCGTCACCCGCGCCAAAGTGTACAATACACCAAATGTGCAGATAACACAGCCAGGAGCTCGAAATTGGCGCTGATTGAAGAAGAAGAAGAAGCCGTTCTGATTTCCGGCTCGCGCCGGCCGGCGCGCGCTAATGTATCTTGCATATGTATAACATAGCGTACGCGGTGCGCAGGCATATGTGTTTCCCCGTGGGTGGGCCTATATATATATATATGGGTGTATCCTCGCGCGCGTGGGCAGCACCGGGAAGTGCGAGTTATATATATACTTGATACAACTTCTCCGGGTGATAGCGTCGCGTGAGTCGTGCCCTCCCCCTGAGAATGAGGTTATGGGTGTCAGGCCTGCACGTGAATATAAATGTACCGTATGTGTAATTACAGGGGGGTTTTTTTGGACATTTAGAGCCTAACGCTCGGGTGTGAGAGTAATTAACGGACAAAGAAGGGTTAGGAGGGAGGGAGGGGGGGTGATTGAAGTTTCGCGCGCGAAGCTCTGGAGTTCGGCGGAGGTTTGGGGGAAACTTGTCCGTACAGGGGCGGATGGTGAGATTTTTCACGTGGATTTCGGAAATTATCGCTGACGATCTGGATGATGATAGTGGTGGGTATAGGCACGGAATAGGTGTGTTTCTTAGGATTCGGGGGCGGATCGTTGTAGGTGAACTGGTGCTTGTACAAATCGGGGGTTCGCATGTTATTGAAAGCAAGCATGGAGATTGGAATCCAAGAAGTACGGGCAGGTCAAGGTTGATCTACTGTTATGCCTTGTGTACAACGACTACGCGTTGATAACTCATTTATGCATCAAGGACAGTGGCGCTGTACCCGATAAGTAACGAATTTATCATCTTTTGTTGTTTCACAGATCGTTCGGTGTACGTATCTGGAATTCATCCAATGCAGCGTATATTTTGTTGGCTAATATATTTACACTAGGGTTAAATCATTTTCCATCCGCAATAGAGCTCGCAATAGAGTTTACTTGAAATATACTCAAAGCTTGTTAAAAGCAATCTAAGTTGTGATCGTTACACACAGATTTGAATTCGTATGAATAATTTGTCATCTGGATACGAACAAATCGATTGTATATAATACATGACCCTCCTTACGGTATAGGCTTCAAGTGAAAGAATCTTTTCTTTTTTTTTTTTTTTTTCCAGCTAAAGTATTCGAGGCTCCTGATTTAAGTGTTGCCATGCGGATCAAAAAAATGATTTACTTTGTCGATTTATTCATATTTTATCTTATCGCAACGAAAAAATCCACATAGTTTTCCATGCAAATTTTCCACGTGGTCACTTTTACAGTCTTACGCGCCTGTCTTTTCTGCACAGCCATGTATTATAATATACATGCTCTGTTTCGATTAGTAGACGCAAATCGGAATTACATCTCGTTCGAATATCACGCAATACGGCTGATTGATTTATTTTTCCTTCGCTAGAAAAACGGTGTACAGCTTTTATTTTTCACGCCCCGAGCGCATACGACTTCGAGCTAGAATTTTTACCGCTTCCAGCGCCCTCCCCCGCCGTACTCATGCACACGAGTTTGAGAATTCGCGAGGCAATCAATTTCCATCCCCGTGGGCAACTTTCTTTCGCTTTCCATTAACGACTCACCCGAGTCCCGAGCCCGTTGCTTAATGTGATTAATAATTCGAACCGACATTGTTCCTATCGTTGTGCAATTGCCATGGAGTGCCCGTAGCCGCTTATATACGTATAATCGTAATACCCGAGCGTTCTCTCAGCGCTGTTGCACAATAGCGGGGGAGAGGGGGTTGGAAAAAAATGCGCGCGTCGGCGTTCGTGCGATCACACTCGCGGCATCGCCCGCGGGGGAGAAGAATAAGAGGACAGCTTGGATGTGGATTTTTGATGGAGGCGAGACAATAATCATCGAAGTTGGTCCGGCAATGAAAGACGATGCTTTTTTTCTCGAAATCCGTTCCAAGGCCTACTCGGCTCAGCTTGCGCTACGGTTTATGGGCGTTGAATACAGATTACTCGTGCGGCACGTAACATCCATAACATCGAAGGCCCACTCCGTCCTTTCGGTCCTTACTAGGAAATTCCATGACTCGCTGAAAAGTACGGAATTGATGTCCTTTTTATTGGTTTCGCTGCTTTTTATTTACACCCAATTAAGTTTGCATTGTATGCACGTGTGATTTTAGCACGAGGCCACTTGCAGGAAACAATTACTGATGTATTTTTTTTTTTAATTTGTAAAAGTTGTGATATTTTTTTTTACGTTGTCGAAGATACCCACTACATTTTATAGAACATAATATGATAAGGTGAGGGGCTACAGTCAGTAACTTTGCAAACCGAAAAAAGTTGCGAATCTAATAATTCAAAAATATTCTCTCATTTTCAATCGCAACAGCGAAATGCTACGGTTTCGATTATCCTACAATGGTACGAGGGAGCAAAACTTGATGAAATTACTGCTATTCGGTATACTTCATGTACAATGTAAAGAATAACTGTCGTCATTATTCAAACAGCTGAATCGATCGGAGGCGCTATTCGAGCGAAAAGATTCAAAAAACTTTCAAACAAACGTAAACTCGGAGCGCAAGAGAAAGTTACCCGCACGAGTGTGTGACATAATTCGAAGTCTCGAGTCGGTTGATCTCGACAAGGACGAAGAAAAATCCGCCACCCCGTGAAATATGAACCTTTCGCTCATCGGCTCCGATAATAATAAACTACTACAGCCGAGAACTCGATTCCGCCTGATTCCCGTGCCGACCGGATACAACGAAAGTAACAACTCCATCGCGTACACCAGAGCGCAATGCACGCGCGACGATTTCATCAGCACAGGACGAAAGAATCACGCAAAATCGGTTCTCAAAATCGCGCGCGCGCGGCGCAATAATCTCGGTTATCGCGCTCCCCGGCGCGATTTGTATGAAACATCGATCGCCACTTGGCGCGGCGTATCGCCCGGTGCGAGGAGTCGTCGAGCAAGCGCGAGCAGCCGAGTCGTGTTTCAAAATCAGCGCCCGTGCATTGGCCGCGCGGGGACCGGCGCGCAGTTCGAATCATCGCGATCGGCGTCCTATCGCGCCGATGTCGAGCTGTATGGGCGGTCGCGAGCGGGACGCCGTTTCCCGTACGGTTCGACCGGTGCGGACTCGACCGACGGATGGAGCGTGAAAAACCAACGTGTCCAGCGTTGGACGTTCATGGGCGAGTTCATGGGGGATTTTTGTTTTTTCACCAACAGTTTGTGATACATGATTGGCTCGATTCCCTCGCTGTGGAAAATCGACGGGCGCGGTTTGAAAAAAGTGTGCGTTCAAAACGGAATCTGTAGATAATACTGCGAATGATGGATCGTAAAAATAACACGCAAGGCCGATCACTGTCAGGGGCATGAGATCCGGTTTTTTTTTCTTCGGGAAGAAGTGTTTTATCAAAAAAATTGTTCCGTCGTATGTTTCATAGCTTGAGTAAATAGCAGGATGACCATTTAAAATGTTTAGTCGATGTTTTTTTTCCTCAGGAGTCGGACGAAATAATTGGTGTCGGGTTGGATCGTAGAAAATCGTTGAGTATTTTTTCCAACGCAAAAAGCAGCAAAGTAGAGCACGAGGATTTGATTCTTTCCTCAAGAAACTATTTGTATCGGGCGTGTTTGTGCGTTGATTTTTCCATTCATAATAATTCATACTTATTCATTAATCATTCAATAGTTTTTACTTGGCTCTGACGCCACAATACCTAATGTTGAACGTTCACGCTGTATAATCTCATTTGACATCAAATTACTTTGGAAACAAACTAATGTACCAATTATAACAAAAATGAGTAATTTTAATCACTTTGAACTCTTGATTATACTCAAATTGTATCTTAATCAACTTTAAACAAGGACAACATAAAATTAATTTTTCTAAACTATTTTGCGTTATTTATTGTCATTACACCATAAGAAATCGATGCTAAATAATTTCCGATCTGGAATTGCCACAGGTACTGATTTAGTGACTAGCCTTCTACCAGCTCACCTAAAAAATGCCTTTTTGACAAAAAAACATTTTTTTCCGTATTCTCTGGACAAAAATAGAGACAAAATATTCTTTTACATTTTCCTCTGAAGTCAATAGTATTCGAGTGAAAATTTTTTAAAGTTTGAAAAAATATACGTATGTATCCAAATTTTCAAACTTTGCGAATTTTTCACTCGAAAACTAGAGTCGAACGATTGGATTGCATCAGGCATACTTTCCCACAACGTAAAAACACCCTAACTTGGTGAGAGCATGAAAAAAGCTGTACGCATTTTTTTTCTATTTATTGAAAATAGTGCGGTTATGGATTTGACCGTTACGGAGTTGACGTTTCGTCTTCAAAGCTCTCTCATTTCTTTGCGATTGAATATTATGGCTTATCCTTGAAAATGGCACTTATGGCAACTGAACTCTTTAAAATAATCGACTTTACGAGAGAAAAAATACACC
>JAPYYV010010939.1:0-12327 GCA_030522625.1 Copidosoma aretas | reverse complement strand
GCCCGCCCCGGTGCCCCCGCGGGCCCTGTCGCTTCGGTTTTTTTTTTTTTTTTTTTTTTTTTCCCTCTTCGGTCGATGCGGCAGCTGTTCTCGAAGCGATGTATTTTTGTACGAGCGTATATTATCTCGGGGCTCCCATCTCGGCCGATCGGGGCCCGATAAAGCGGGGCTTACGAAACCGCAGCGACGACTTTCTTTGCTTCCTCCCCGGATCTGTGTACTAATACATACGCATACATATGGTATACTAACAGCTTTTCTTTTTCGTGCGATCGTTCGAAGGTAGATGCGGGCTGCCGGTCGTTGTTGTTGGTTTTTTATCGCCCTATAAGAGCATCACACATTGAGAACAGAAACGGTGCTGTGGATGCTGGCCCCCCCCCCCCCCTCCCTTTTTTGTTTCTCTCGAGTGGGGACCAAATGGGTTACGGTGCATTGTGCAGGCTGCTGATGGTGATGTCGCCTCGCTGTGAACGAAACGCGAGAGCATAACGTGCCATTGGACGGGCTCTCGTGCGGTGCGCCAACGCACTCGAGGGTGTCTCGTTATAGGAGCGCGGGGAAGTTTACATGCAGCGTCTGTTTCTCGGATGATCAGGTGCCAAGCCGCGGCGGTATCATATCTCCGGGCGCGCGGGGACGCGATGCTTTTCAATCGGTAGGATTTAATTTTGGCAAGCGTGCGAGGGCTCTTTTGATAGAAGCTGTTTCGACGCGGACTTTCGCCTCTGTACTATAATAGAGTCCGCTGTACTATGTGTTACTATAGCAGTATGCCGCGCGAGGCATACAAATAAATGAATTACAGAATTTTAATGACCGAGCGAGCTGCTGCATATTGTAGGATTGCGTGTGCTTTTGTGCGGCAAGATCTCGGTATTGACACGAATGCTGAATACGAGTGCGCAATGCACGCGGCGTACGTTCGC
Source organism: Copidosoma aretas (assembly GCA_030522625.1). Taxonomy (NCBI): domain Eukaryota; kingdom Metazoa; phylum Arthropoda; class Insecta; order Hymenoptera; family Encyrtidae; genus Copidosoma; species Copidosoma aretas. The sequence continues at coordinate 11,398 of JAPYYV010010939.1, read as the reverse complement.
TCCCCGCAGGATTTTAGTTTGCGCGTAACGTAGGAAAAGTGAAACATTTCATTTTGAGGAAAGAAGGAAAAAAAAAGGTACATAGAAGCTTTCAAACGCTCAATTAACTTCTGCTCGCATTTTCCAGCGCGCACCGCACGCATCCCATTCATCATCGTCCCAAGCTCCACGAGCCTGTTTCTAAAATTACGTTCCACGCGCGCCCGTTTCCAAACGAGAACGCGAATGGAAAAAAAAAGAGAAACAAGCTCATTAGGGCATGATGGACGTGTAACGCAACGGAGCGCCAGAATTTGGACGTTGGTGCAGCTAGTTTGTATACCTTGTATATATATGCAAGGGCGTGCGGCTGCGCGGGCGTGGGGGGGGGAAGGGTTCGGGGTTTTCTTTTTTTTTTTTTTTTTTTTTTTTTTTTTTTAAAAGGCCCAACGCAGCGCGGAAAAGTGAATGGGTATTTTTCGTGCAGCCCACGGTTCTGTTGCCAGCGGAAACGGTTCGGTTTATCCTCGAAACAACGACGGCGACGAACGACCGATGGCCGGGATGAAACGAAAATTCACTCGACGCGGACGGTATTATACGGGCGCGTCTACGATGGGCGCACGATTCGCGGGTTTTATCGCGCACGCGATCGATCCCGACGACGTTGGTTAGCGATTGTTGCGCAAAAAGCGGGCGGTTCCCGGCTTCGCGATATGGAAATCGGTGATGCAACACGAGGAGCACGCTGCTGTCGGTCGTGTTTGCTTTTGCCTAACGACTGCGCGTGCAATGAAAATTCTGAAAGATAGAGTGTATCATACGAGATTCCATCGTCCGTTCGAAACAGTTTGAATAATCGAGTTTCCTCCAATGTGCAGCCGTGAACCTTCCGAAAAAAATACGGCACAGCAGGGGAAAGGAAAAACACGCGTACAGAACGTACATTGCATGCGCGGTAGGTAAATTGTACGTGACCGGTGCCGAAGAAACGGGACTGATCTCTCGGAGTTTCTACCATTGACGAAAATGATCGAGGCCGAGGGGGCTATGGCGTCGATCTACGTGTTGTCTAAGTAGTAGGACTTCGTTTTCTTTGTGCGCGCGTCTTAAGCTGCTGTTTTACGATGTGCGCACGACTCGCGGGTTTATTCATACACGCGGATGTGCGCCTGTATCGGAAGGGACGCGCTTTGAGTTTTTAATCAGCCTCAGAGACAACGCGCTCCCTCGTAAGTACTGGTCTCTTTTGATTCCCGGGTACTTTACACGTGAAATCTTTTCTTTCAGAGATCGGGAGCCGGGTACTTTGATACAAGGATTTTTTCACTCGCAAGGTAGATTTATATCAAAGGTTGTTGTACTTGGTCAGAAGTTCGGCGAAAAGGTGAAAAAGGAAAGTTCGAACACAAGTTCAGGAAGATTGTAGACGATACGCGTTTTCAAAGAACGCTGGCGCGTATTTATTAATTTACGACGGTGCGCGCGACAATAAATAAAAGCCGTGTAGCTCTACAACTGCGCAAATCGAAGAAGCTATTATTATTCAACAATTTATGGAGCGATAAAGCGTCGAGTTTAATTCGCCGAAAGATGTACGCTACAACGGTATATACGGACCACCGCGATGTGCAATGTATATCTCGATGAATTTTAATCGGCCGATTGTATAACGTTTCCATCGACGAGTGGGAAAAAGTTTTGCAGCGCAATGGACTGCAAAAACTGTACATGGTACACGTCGTATACTGTAATATAGTGGCGAGTATCAATGATACGACGGCAACGACGACAACAACAGACACGATGAAAATGGTTTCGTAACCGGTTGTTCGTTATTAGTATCGATCGATCCGATAAGAGAGCAAATGAGTGTTAGTAGCGGGAACGTTTTATGATGTAAATGAACGATTGATTTTTATTTTAATGTTTATTAGGAAATGACTTTCGTGAACATGGTATTTTAAACACGCTTGAAAAGTATATATTTTCAACGTTTGATGATGATGATTAAAAAAAAAAATTTGTACTTTAAACTTCGAGAGAGATTAGAAATAATACGTTAGATGAATCTTTCTGCTTTTTCTCCAGTATTTTCGATAACTAAATCACAAATAAACACGGTGTATAGACCTATAGATATCGATGTATCTACAACCAATTGCAACTTGTTATTCCGATTTCATCTATTTATTCATTCAGTACTTGATTTCATTATTTCTTTTTTTTTTGTTTACATTTAACAAGAACTATAATATTTTTTTTTAAAGTAAAGGCATAATTGCACCATTCCAAATTTTATTATGTAACATAGTGATTTTAATTGTGTACATGATAAAATTTGACAAGGTTTTATATCTTTACTTTCTTTAAAAATATATAGCTATTTTCTGAAGTGTAGCTTTAGCTTAATATGTACGATCGATACAATTTAAATAATTTTTGCAACAATAAATATTTGCGATCACGCTTTTGAAATTATCTTACAAATATATATTCAGATTAAAGCTTATCGTTCTAGTAAACTACCAAACCGTCAAAAAGTGAAACTCTTCTGCCCTTAAACTTAACGTTTTTCTACAAAATAGCTAAGAGGAGTGTACGCATATTTACCGATTACAGACGAATGAAAAAAGAAGGTGCCAAAGAATGAAGTACATAGAAAGCCTATCGCCCAGTGCGCATTGAGATTTTTCTTTCTGTGTCTCGCTTTCTAGTAATAAAACCGATGCATTAGAGATGGAGATGTGTACTATATCATTCTTCGTAAAACTCTTTGGAAAGGCGCGAGAACACGATGATGATATTACTGTTTCAATTTTGGTAGTCAGGCGTTCTTTAGATGTGATAGCAGAGTTAACTACTACCATTAATTTTTTTTCAACTGATTGTTCATACTAGGTTGTGTTCAAATCTGATCCAGTATATATAGAGAAAAATAAATCCTCGTTGCTGAGAGTAAAGATTATGGCCGTATTCAAGATGATTCAAGTTGTCAAACTGTTACGAGGCTTCATTGAACGCTGCGACGATTTTTTATGCGTGCTAAAAATAAATTATACATACATGTCACATGGCGTAACTATGGAGAAACATTTATCTATATTGCATGTGAATTAATTTGATAAATGAAATTTAAGTTATGCATAAAAGTGAAAATATATACTACGTATCGTAACATTTTGTTAAGTTTGTATCTTATCATTGCTCCTTTCGAAAAAGAATTTGAAGCGTCCCGTGAAAAAGAATACGATTCGGAGCTTCCAGCAAAAGAAATACGATTGGAGATATCTGAGAAAAAAATACAATTCAAATGAGCAAATAGCGGAGTGAACTTCAAAATTGAGTTTCCATATCCGTCAAGCTTTGAAAGGAATTGGTTCTTTTCTATCGCATTATTCATAAAAATTTAAAATAAACCATTTATATTCTGAATCGTATTATTTTTATTTTTATGTAAGGTGAAACTCGCACTACATAGATCGTCAATGTATAAGACGTTGCTAAGCAAAGGTTACTGTCCTCCGAGATAAAGATAAGCAGACAAGCTTAATAATCTCATGCAAACTAAATGGAAAGTGAAGAAAACCTGGGATCGCATGTAAATTGAACCGAAAGCATACAATTCTGAATTTAATTCTTAGGGCATATACTAAGAATGAATTTAAAAAAAAATATGATAACTTACTGATCTTTTTCATTTTTGAGAAAATACTGACTGAACTCTGTATGGATTATACTCGAATACATATTATAACTGAGCAGCAGAGGATCATCTTCTCCTGTTCCAACATCTCGAACGTACATTCTGTACATTGATGCTATGGTCTGCCCCCCTTCAGGGGATTGTTTCTCGCTTTCTTGGTAATAATTCGAGTTCATCGGAAGGAAACTGCGGATGTGTTCTCTAGCCTTATCTTTTAATTCTTCCGGGTATTTGAAGGGCCTGTTGCCGTGTTTCCCTCGCATGTCGTTACTGATAATTCCAGTACAGTCAGACTCGGCTAGCTTTCTTCTAGCAGTTCGAATCCACTGGTAAGAAATGTCTACATAAAAAAAAATTACTGTTTCATAATTTTCCTCTTACACACTTTTTTTCAACTATGAGGTGATATCGTCAAAGTAGAGGACGCAGGTTATGATAAAATTTTAAAGAGTCAGTAAAGAGAGGCATAGTTTAGCCTTTACCTTCGGTACAGCAAAAAGCGACATAGTGCAGAGAGTCAGTCAACCGTTATATGCCAGACACTACTGCTATTATCGTCTACTATATAAAAACCATTAACAGTTCATAGATGCTCCATACCGTCTCCTGCTGGTCTAATATGACGGTCAGGCCAAACCCTGCTTTACTGATTCTAAATTGTATTGAATTGTGCTCCTCTACTTTTACTATATCCCTCATAATATGCGATATCACTTAGCATGTAATCGAAATAATTAGAACCTTGCAAGAAAAAATCTATCAGGTCCGTTAGGTAAATTATCAAAAAAATGTTGAGATATTTTTTCTTATCATACGTTAACAAAAAATGATGGAGACAAAGTCAATAGTATAGTTTACTAGTACCCCACTTATAAAATTAATTGCTCTATCTTTGTCATTTTTTAGCATTTTTCGTTAAAAAAATAAATACCTACTTTTTAAGAGACGTTGAATGTATATTGATGATCCATCGACGCCCCCTACGAAGACTAGCTCTATTAAAATTTTCGAAAAAATGACATTTTTCCGAACAGCGTCACAGCTACACTATATGTTGTTTGTCAAAGCCTTTAAGAATATTCTGTAACAATTATTTAAGTATTAAGAGTTTTAATGTTTATAGCATGTTATTCGGAAAAAGATCATTTTTTCAAAAATTTGAATAGAGCTAGTCTTCGTAGGGGGCGTCGCTATATGAAGGATGTGAAAGATTCTTAAATATTTTTTATGCAAAGTCCCAATCGGGGCACAAAACGTGATTTCACATAGCTCTTGTTTCTCGACTTGTTCGGCCGGAGTTTCTTCTCGTTCGACTACGACTTCGACGAGTGTGCGGCGGTAGCTTGAGAATGTGAGATCGCGTTTTACACCCTAATTGCGGAAAAACGATTACACGCCCAGGTGCGCAGAATTTTTACAAATATGAAATATTGCGAAAAATACCTAATGTTTTTGTAAACATGGTCCGGCACACAGAGACGTATCCATCAGCTACCGGCAACCGAAAGTCAAACCGTAAGGAATTGGCGGGTTTATTTGGATCAGATTCATCATCACTTGAATTATTATCAGACTTCTTCAAAGTGACCCAATTGTTTATGCACTGCCATTGGTTTCTTTTGTCGGCTAAAGCCCAGAATGCATCAAAGGCTTTTCGCCGATCAGCATCTGAGATTTTCTGTTTGCAAACGTAACGGCACGTGTCTGCACACGATTTCATTTCTTTCGCTTTGAAAGGCCCTTTTCTTCCGATACCAGCCTTTCCCGTTGCATGTGCTTTTTTTGATTGCTTATCAATCGAGTCACCAGTCTTCAATAGTCCTCCCTTGACTTGCTTGGATGAACTTGGCTGATCTGGCAAACTTGTGCTCAAAGGTGGCCTTCTTTTTACTTTTCTTTTCATGAATTGGCCGTCATTTGATTCCTGATACTGAGAATCACCCAAAGGGTCTTCCATATCTGAACAGTCGAAAAAAAAATTTTAAATAAAAAACTGCTTTGCTTACTATAATAAAATGACCACAATTAGCAGGTGGGTATCAATGAACGTACTTGAGCATAGATCACAATTTTAACAAACTCTACAAACTTGCATGCTATGCGCGGGGAACAAAGATTCGTCAAGCCCGAAATTTTGTTTACTTGGAATAAACTTTTACTAACATTTATGAGTATACTACATGTAAGTCTGCATTGCACCATCGAGGTTGAGATATAAATTAAAACAGATATTAATAAAGAAAACAATCACGAATACTTAAAAAAATTAAACATGAAAATTTTAAAGAAATTTCTTTTAATTGCTCTTCTGCACAATAATCGAATCATAAGATACTTCGAACTTTTTACTGTTCAGAAAGGTTATTTTATCCGATAGAACAGTGATTTTTACTTTTCTGAAAGGTAAAAATTACAACGTACATACTAAGTTTCAATACAACATTTCAAATGATCATATCATTTATTGTGCAGAACAGTAATATTTATTATTTGTTTGTCTGAAGTTTGGATGCTCGACGAATCATCTAACAAATTAGAGCGCTGTATCATATTGTTTATCGAATCATAACTAAACAAAAATTCAAAATCATACACGCATCATGAAAATTCATTTGTAAATTTACCTTCATCAATTTGAACTTCTAAAATCTCTTGATCCATAGCGGTATCTTCTTCCTTGCTTCCTGTAGAGAAATGGTGCTACTGTCAGACAATAAATTACAGAGAAACTCGTATTGTTGACAGATTAGAGGATATTAGGCATGTTACTCCTGATTTCACGCTTCTCTGGCGTTGATGCTTGGGAATACTGGATAAAAACAGCATGAGGGAACAAACAATTGATTTTTTTTTACAAAAAATCATGCAAGAAAAGTGTAACCTCGATTAGTAAATCATACAAAAAAAAAATTTAATGATGCGTGGTTTGAGTCGAAGTTAACCTTTAATTCTGTGTTAACTTAACACTCGTCATGGACTCATGTCTTAGACTGTCATACAATTATCAGATATAGAGGTTGGCTGTGACTAAATCCACTTATAATCAAATTTCTGCTAACGTCTATTAATCGGGGTATCATCGCATAATTTAAAGTCGACAACAATTACACTAAACTATTATCGCATAATTTAAAGTCAACAACAATTACACTACTTACACGGAAACATCTATTTACAGCTGCACTTTCACACGAAAAATAAAGATGAAACAGCTTGTTACCCTATGCTGCCTACATGAAATGTTCCATTGCAAACGACGTCACAGACGCGTGATTCCATGAGTAATATTCCAAATAATGTCTAATAAAAGAATGTTTTTGGTCCCATTAAAATCTTGAAAATACAACAGTTTGTTTTAGTTCTATATTAAAGACAGTTTTATCACAAAGAGCTCTAGCACGGAACTTATTCGCGAGCTTGGTCCAAAACGTAGCGAGAATAAATGAATTGGGTACAGTACATTATAATGAGAAAGAAACAAAAAGAAGTTGTGATGGTAGCTTCACTTGGAACTTCTCTAGGTTGTTCATTCTTCATATAAATCAATATACCGATTAAGGTATTTTTACACTTGCAACTTTATTTAAATTTTGTGCTGAAGCCCTGGATAAAATGTTACAACCCAACCAATAATAAAAATTTTAGTTATTCGATAAATGAAATTTAAATTATTATTATTTAAAATTATTTCTTTTGATATAATTCATATTACAAATTAAATTAGTAAGGGGGGAGGGGTCACGCGATCAAGCCTTAATAATCGAAAGTTTGTTGGTTTAGGCTCTTAACATGTTCTGTTAAGGGCGGATTATTTGAAAGTATTCAGATGTTTACGAGGCACTTTGGTTTGTCAGACTTTACAATATTAAAGATAATACATAAAAAACGATGTTGCAAATTAAATTTGATTGTTTAAATTTTCATTGAATATTATTGAAACAAAAGAAAAAAATTACAAAAGCTGAAATAAGTTGAGGTGAGCTTTACAACTTAATTTCAACCTTTTGAACCTAATAACCTGTATAGCAATATCTATTAGCACTTATATAATACTTCAAGTATCAAAACTTTTTTTATCTACAGATACACCCTATTGGATACAATAACTTAATTATATGAATATGATTGGACCTATTTGCCAGGAGAAGGAGATAACGACAGTTGCTATTTTAATTTTTATACTAAGATTATTCGAACATGACGGCGGAGTAAACTGATATGGGTCCCTTTTTTTTTTTTTAACTGATTGTTTACATTAGGTCATGTATCAACTTGATAAAATATCTTAAAAGGAAAATAAATGTCTCGTGTACTTCAAGTAATTATTTTCCGTGTAGTTAATCGTATAGTACACTCGTATAATATATAACGAGTATAAACATGACCGTCGACTGGTACTTGCGTGAGTCGCATAAGCGGAAACCAGAGAAATAAAAAGATAAGCAGAAGGAGAGAAAGGAGACGTTGGCTGATTGAAAGACAAAGATGGAGGATATTTTAATGTTTTGGGGTCTGCACGTGTCACAATTTAAAAATGTGCTTGCTATTCTGATTTTTCTTTCCAAGCTTTTATATAGAAGCAGAGCAAGAAGTACTTTGGACAAGAAAGAAATCAATGAAAATCGTCAAAGAAACAATTTAAAAAAAAAAATGAAAATCACAACTCAACAATACTATGTGAATATTAACATATAACATTCCTCCGTTTATGAGGGAATGAATCAACTCGGCGAATCGAAAAAAAGTGTAAAAATAAAAAATTACTAAAGTACATTCCCGTCTCCCTCCGTAGCATTGTTTTTTTTTTCCCCCCGTTTGTCAAGCCCATAGCGAAGAGAAAAAAAAACCGAATATGCCAATATTGGCATATCGATGCTTGTATATAAACACATGCCACATACAAAACCCATCAGCTCCCGTTAATCTTGCTCGAAGAACCGTGAAAAAGAAAAAAAAAATCCCAATTCTGTTATCACGGCCCAGAGCGCGCGCGTGCACGTGCGAGCAGCACATCGTGATTGTTTGCTCGATTATCCCGCGCAGCAGACTCCGCGTACTTATATTTTTACCCGATTTTACAAACTCCAAACCTCCGCCTCGTATATATTATGGTCTTTCGTCAAATTTTTTTTACTCTCTTTCTCCATCACTGTGTATAGGTATAGAATACACACTCGATACACGCACATTATACACGTATACAGCAACGGACAGCCAAACAGACGGATCAGATGTGTATCTCGAACGGGAAACTGGACCGTGTTCTACCCGTTGTCAGGCGAAATGGGGCTCGTGTAAAAGTTTCTTTCCCTCCTACACCTACACCTCAGCCGCCCGATGCAGGACACGCGCAGTACCGATATTGCGCAACCCCGAGCCCGCGCGTGTCTACCTATTACATGTTACGTGCACTATAAAATACGTCCTTACGCTGCAAACTGCCCGGCTAGGGTCCTCTTTATCTCCCTGCAACGCTTGTACACACGCACACAGGGTACCCTTGGTATACACGCGTAAGCGGATGTCGGATTCTCCGGGCGGCGACGAGGAGGGGGCCATTTCCAGGATCTCCTCCGAAACTCGAGAGCGCTACCTCTCAACTGTGGGTCAAACATTATGTGCATGCACGTTACTGTACACACGACGCCCGGATTTCAGGGGAAATCGGCCAACCGATCGCTGCATCCCGGACCAAGAAAACACGGCAATGTCCGTCCGAACGAGCGGACATCATCCCCATCATACGAGCATCGTCGTTTTCCCTCTTTCGATCCGCGGGAGAGAAAACGGTCCAAGCAGCAGCAGCAGCAGCAGCAGCAGCGAAGGGACGTGGAAACCGTTGCAGCCCGCGAGCCCGGGTGAATCGAAAGGACGGGAGAGGCGCGCGCGCGTCGACAACAAGTGACCGCTTTGGCCGCGTTGGATGCAACGAGGGCCCTTTGGAGCGTCATCGTCGCCGGCATTGTACAGCTCGGTCGGATGGACGCGAGGAGAATAGAGGGAGGAAGGAGACGATCGAGGCACAAGTATGCGCGCGGGGCACGAGGAGGAGGAGAAAAAGGCTCGCTCGCGCGGACGGAGAGGAAGTCCCCGATGCTGCAACGGGAGGAGAGTGTGTGTATAATGTATCTGTTCGGCGCATTTATGTATATAATACATAACACACACTGCACGTCGAGCAGTGTATATATATATATGTATAAATGTATACGGGCCCGCGCGGAAAGCGCAAACTGCAGAGAAAGCTACGCGCACAAGTACGGAGCGCGGAGGAGAGTGAGTTTTATTTATCCGAGGGGCAGCCGAGCGAGCAGGTAGGACTCCTGCAGGACTCCTGTAGCGAGGCGGAGGAGATGTAAAGACGAAGAGGGTGAATGCGCGCGCTGGTGAGGATGCTGCCTCTTCCTCCTTCCCCGCGTCGTCCTCGTATTTACCATGTATACAGGTACGATCTCGCTCGTTCTCCGGCTCTCCGCGATTTGCTTTATTTTTTTACTTTATTTTTTCTTCATCCACCTCGTCTCTTTTTTGTCGTTGCTCGCTGCAGTTTTGGGAGCTTCGACGCGCGTCAGCAGCCTGCAGATTTATATCGTGCGCAGATAGAGAGGAGGGAGAAAGAGGAATGATTTGAAAATGTTTGCGTTTCGAGAGAAGTTTTTTATTTTCAATCTTTTTGTAAATGGACGCAGCAGCGAGCGAATGTTTTGGTTGGCGCGGAGATAAATCGGTTCTCTATTAGGATCCGGGATGAAACAAAAGAACTATGCCCATTCGAATAGCCTTAGAGTCGGGTACCTGTGTGTGCGCGTGTGAATACCTCTTTCGAATTGGAAGATAATATTCGGGTATAATGTAATAATATATTGTCGCACCGCTTTTCATTCAACCTTGCATTCAATACGTTAAAAGGCAAAGTTAAGAAATTATAATCTCAATTGTGTCTCCTTTTTTTGTTTTTTTTTTTTCGTCATCTCTTTTCGAGGAAGCGTTTTCGAGCACTTACGCTGCATGTGAAAAAAAAAACAAAAAAAAACGAAAAAACGATTTCGAGTGTTAAGAACAACAACAATCGCCGATCCGGAAAAAAAGGCCCGACCCGTGCGGAGGAGAAAGTTCTCGAAATTGATTTGCTCGCGGATCCTCGTATAAGTATCGCCCTCCCGCGAGGTAAGGAGGCCTTTGTCTCCCCGGGCTGCGGCTGGCCGACTCTCTCATTTGAAACCGAAGACGATAATAATATACTTGTATACCTACCATATACTCGGGGCTCTGTATATATACATTTGCGTATTGACGTCACGGGGCTCTGCGAGGAGGCAGCATCGGCCTCTCGACGGTGCCTTTTGGGAAGCTGGTATACCTTTTTTTTCTCACGAAAAAGCTTCTTCCGACGTACAGTCCCTGTCGAGGCGCTCGCGCGTTATTATTTTTATGGCAGAAAGCGAGGCAAAAAGGACCATATTTTATTTGTATCTTATGTATAGTACATTGAAAAGCTATCGGCAATAATTTGAGACTTATTAAAGTACCACGAAACCCTCAAAAAGTACGCGCCAAACCAGGCGGAGAGAGAGGAGCAGGGGACCCCGATCACCCATCGACCAGTGGTCCAAAAGGAGCAGAGCTGAGTGGCGGTGGAGGAGAAAGAAAAAACCACCTACTGTTCTCGCACCGACGCACAATATTCTCGCGAGGAGGAAAAAAAAAAAAAAA
>JAPYYV010010938.1:0-16629 GCA_030522625.1 Copidosoma aretas | reverse complement strand
AATATTAATGTTTGTTTATTAATTTGACTGTAAGACCGATATAGATATTTGTCTTGTTTCAACATTTACAGTCGACAAAAGTATTATTGGTGTTTAAATATTAGCTTAAAGTCTGTTGGATTATTTGCTTAAAGCTGCTAGGGAATAATTTTTTTGCTCATTGTTTATAATATTATAAAATAATTATCAATACTTTTATTAAAATCAATCAAAAAAATCCTAAGGTATGACTGATTACGCATGTATATATACTCACACACACAGATGGACATTTTCTCTAGAGTACTCTAGAATTCTTTGAGGAAGCAAAAATGAATATGATAGTAGTTTTTGTTTTGAGCAATAATTGGAATTTGAAAGAAAAAATAATAAGCCTAATCTAGTATCATAAAAATACATCATTGAAATCCTAAAGTATGTATGACTGATTACATGTATAGTTTAGTTTAGTAAAGAAGTATAACAAATGTATTGTACAAGATACACCGGTGAAAGCATTATAGATACTTAATTGATGAATTACTTAATGTACAGTAATGACGACATTTTGTTCGCTGCACATTTTAAGAAGTAATTTTTTTGCCGCATATTTTGAGGAATAATTTTTTTTGTGACATATTTCGATAAAATCATTTTTTTCTTCGTCCTTTTGTAGCTGTAATAGTTTTCGCCGCACTTTACAGTAAAAATTTTTTTCGTCTAACATTTTAAGGCCGTCATTTTTTTGGCCGCAAATTTTTAGCTTGTCATTTTTTTCGCCGCACTTTGATAGCTGTAATTATTTTCAGCCACACTTTGCAGTAAATAATTTTTTTCTCCGCAAATTTTTTGGAAGTTATTTTTTTCGCCGCACAATTGGAATGAGTCATTTTTTTCTCCGCACTGTAATGGCTGGGATGGTTTTCTCCGCACTTTAAAGTGAATAATTTAACTCTCCGCAAATTTTCAGTATGTAATTTTTTTCCTTGCACTTTTGTATCTGTAATTGTTTTTGTAGGCACCGTACTGCTTGGACTATGATTTTCTGAAAAAGTTCTATTGGAAATATACTGGATATTTAAATATGATTATATTACCGTGTGCATCCCATATAAATCCAAATAAAATATTTCATTCTGCCTCCTTACAACCCAATAGAACCTGATCATTTTTTGTTGCTTTCTATTGACCCGACTCCACAAGGAAGGTTGTTATGGCGATTTTGTATGTCCAAAAAGCAGTTTCTTGTTACTTTTCCGGTAAAAAAATTAAAAATCGATTGCTTTAATAGTTGTATCTCACAGAGTATTGAAAAAGATCCATTTTGAATTAAATAGTACGTTACTTACCTATGGAAAATAAAGAATGTCTCAGATCGCAGTCAATTAACGCCTGAGGCGAATCCGAGGGCGATAATCATGCGATCTGAGGGATTCTTTCATTCCTTCCGTGGGTTGTATACGATTTTTCAGCAAACCTGCGCCGGGAGGCGGAAATTTCGTTCCGCGAAGCTGGACGAAAGTTTCTCCTTTCGGCGCAGTATAATGAAAAAATTTTTTTTTACGATATCTTTTTTTATATTGGAGAAAATCTACAGTTTTTTTTGTTGAATCAGTCATCTCTCAGAAACCCTCCAAATGGTATTAATGATCTAGGGCTTAGACTGTTTATTTTTATATCCTTATATGGGTTCACATAAATATTTGACGTTTTATATCCTATCAAGGTTGTTATACCGATTTTTACTGCTGAAAAAACGGCTTTTGCTGTACTTGGAGTGAACAACTTTATTCTTAATTTCATTATTAGTTATATTCTATAGACAATCAAACAACTTTATATAATTAAATAATATTTTAACTACACGATAGTTATATCACGTATATCGACTTTAGTAATAAGTTCTAATTATGTGTTCAATTGTTTTCAATTCAAACAAAAATTTTAACGAAACTGTTTGTACTATTCAGGTTAAAATTACAATATTATTCATTCTGATATTTTTATTATGTTTTTTTTTTTTTTTTGTTAAATAATTACAAAACAATGTTGTTGAGGAAGCTTTGTGCCAATTTATTGGCAGCGGTTTTTGAAAACTTGACGAGATTCCACTTATACAAAATGCTGCTTATTGCTTGACCAACTAACTTTGTAGTAGAATCGTTTTGGATAGTGGTTGCGGATACCATTTAAGGTACAATCACGATGGAGAAAAAATTTTTCGACTGAATTTTTTTTAAGGCCTTTTGTAAAGGCCTTTTTTGAAGTCGGTTTGAGTAACTTATGGCAAGATCAGCCATGTATATATACATTGTAAATAGTGCCTAAACCAAAAATAAATACAATACATTAAATCATATAAAATTGATTACAAGGAAACTGTATAAATAAAAATAAAGTCAATTGCAACGAAGATTCTAATACTTTTCAATTGGAAGTTGGCATGAGAAAACTAATAATTAGAAACACGTTTCTACACGAAAATATATGTAATTTGAATAGTTGGGTTGGAATAAAAGATAATTTGTGTCAACAATGTCTTGTATTCGTGAGCTTGATGAATATTATCTAGAAACATTTTTTTTTTTAAATTTACGCCGACGCGAACTTAAAATCTGCGAAACTGAGGGGCATCGTCCGGGCGACTGCGCTCATTCAAGTTTTGATGCCAGATGTTGAGATGTGACATATGTTGATAGAAGTCCTCCAGAGCTTAGAGTATAGATGATTAATATTATACTCAGGTCCAGCAGTTTCATTTGGACTGATGCATCAGAGGATCATGTGAATCGTGTCAGTAACGTAGTGTAGCAAAATATGGATAGGTTTTTAATTATAATCATAAAAAATTGTTTTAATTTATTGGTTAGGGATACATTATTTGATTAATAAATTGTCAAACTCTAGTACATACAGTCGATCGTTCTGGGTTCTGTAGCATTCACTGCTTCGGATATTATTTCAAAATAATACATTATTAGACTCAAGAGAAAAAAATTCATACAAAGAATCGAAATGGAATACAGGTTCATTAGGTTTAACGCGATTTTGTATTTTCTATTTATAAATTGTATGGCAATAATATCGCAATTTATGAATGCAAAGAACTCATAACTCTTATACTATGTATACGCATTATTGAAATCATAAAACACAGTTACTGTAAATAATAACCAAGGCGCTTGTCGATCGTATTGGGTTACTGTGGATGAGCTGTTGTTACTCAAATTAATTAATCAACCAACAAAAATGTAGACAGTTGTGCGTGTTGGGTCACTGGGGATTGACTGCTTGGGATGTAAATAATTTATTCATTAAATGCAATCACAGGTAATGTAGTCTATTAGGACTCGGGATCGATTGCTTGGGATATAAATAATTTGTTTATGAAATTATAAACAGTGCATGTACTTGAGTCTATCGAGTTACTTAGCATTGACTGCTTGGGATGTATTTAATTTTACTAATTTCGTGACGTTAACTGCATTTGAGGGAGATAAATCGAAGTAAGCTTTTTCGACGTATTTTAACCTCAGCTTTTTGATAAAATAATTAAAATTAAAAAAAAAAGTCAACATAACCCCAAAAAACTATAAAACATGTTATATCTTTAAAAGGGTGTCTCAAATCTTTTTTTCTTCATTTAAAACGAAAGAGAAGGTTTTTTACGTTAGTATAGTGATTTCCAGAGTGTCCACTATTATATTATTCGAGAAATTTAACTCCAAAGTCTATACTCTCGTGCCGCTGTGACAGACTGCCTGGGAGTGCTGTGCAGCATTCGTACCATATCTTACGTTTGAATACAACGCAATATTCCTGATCAATGTTTTAGAATAAATTATTGAAATTTATACGTAGTAATAAATAATTTTCATTCATTTTCACTTTAATACTGTTCACTATTACATATTTTCTTGTATTGTATACAAAACATTAAATGTTTTCCTTTACCTTTGCAGTTTTCCTGGGAATAGTAGATTTTTTAATTTTTAGATTGGAAATTTTCGGAAAAGTTTAAAATATTGAGCTTAAGGATGTTTGACGTAGCTTGAATGTGTTTTTATCCAGAGGGATAAATGCATGATAGCGTATAAGTTGTTTTTCATTAAAAAGATAATTCCTGAACCTTGAGTTATACTTACAAAATTTTTTCAAAATTCAATAAACTTCACAAAGAATAGCAAATACACAAAGTAAATCATTCAAGCAAATAAAACTAAAATTATTGATTGCCGTAACGTTTATCACAATTATTATAATAATAATAATAATAATGGTGCTGTAAATGAGCTCAGAGGATGAGAGCCGAGCCTGATACCAACGGTTATTAATATTATGCCTAAATAATTATTGTGAAGAATAATACTGTATTAACATCAACTAGTGATATTAGGCTAAAGGATCAGACTTCTTGTTTTGGCGAGTCACGAATTGCCATATATAGCACGCACGCCACGCTGCGCCGCGCCGCACCGCAAGGCAGTCCGTCGCGGCGGCATAAGTGTATTGGCTTTGGCGTTAGATTTCTCGAACAATGTAAGAGTGGACACTCTGGAAATAACTATACCAACGTAAAAAAACCTCTTCTTTCGTTTTAAATGATAAAAAAAAAGAATTCGAGACACCCTTTTAAAGATATAACATGTTTTATAGTTTTTTGGATTAATGTTGACTTTTTTTTGTAATTTTAATGATTTTATCGAAAAGCTGAGGTACTGTAATTAAAGGATGAAAAGTGGTTTCTCGCGCAGCCTGTGCGATTTGACGTGAAACGCCTCATATATAGCTTGCAATTTTAATTCAACGCCCTTTTGGATGGCGAGTAGCAAGTAGATTTACTTGTGCAAAGCGATGCGCAATGGGGTTAAAAGTGAAAATCTACCTCATAATAAAATTATTAGTGTTTTCGATGAATATTAATTCAATCATATAAACTATAGCTTAATTTTGAAGCACAATTGACGTGCAATCGATTGGTACTCGAAAAATTATTGTAGCTTGCTTAGTTTTTACGTAAATCAAAGTAAGATACATCGTAGCACCTGAAACGATTTTTATTAATTAAAAAAATAGAAATTGATGCACAATTCAACTAAAAACAGATTTATAACGCGCAAACGAAGAACAATTGTATGGCTGATTGTGTTTTGTCCAATTATTCATCCCCGGTGCCCAGTTCACAGAGCTCTACCCCTATCGTGACGTAGCCTCTCGTCAAGTAAGATGTGTGCTTGGTTCGACGGCTAGCCATGGCATGGCCCTTGAATCAGTGGCTTGAAAAGTTGATGTGCCTATTAGCATTGCAGTTAGCAATATATCTACACTAATCTTTGTTGAGGTAAACATATGTAATAAATTTATATTGATTAGGTTCTTCTTAAAAGAAGGTATAAGTAATTTAAGTTGAAAAAATAAGTATTGTGGGATATCTCAATAATGCTGTCTGCAGCTTGCAGCATGCCAACTGAACTACTGAGCGCGTGCAATCCAAAAATTAAAAAATAGAAATGTTATGTTTTAAAAACTTTACAGCTGTAGGGTAAGGGAAACAAAAACAATAATTTTTAACATCTTCAGGTGTAATTAAATTATTATGAATAGAATGTAGAAAATTATGAGCTTTAATATAATAAAAACTTTGTATTCTTAAAAAATAATAAATTGTAATGTACATTAAAGTATTGTTTGTAACGTAATAAATAGATAGATTAAAGTCTTACTACTTTTAGACAGTTACACATCTAAATTTGACTTGCTTGTATGATTATTCGTATTTTGAGCAACTCCTAAAAAATCGACGATTTTTTTATCAACGACTCTAGATTTAGTTACTCGAATAATTCCATTTATTATTCTCCAAAAATGTTCAGTAAACCTGGAAATTTATTGACTTTGTACGAACTCAGTATTAAATCAAGAGAAATATTTGCACAAATAATTTTTTTTCGTGTTTTTAATGATAAATATTTATTTGACAAGCTTAGTTTACTAAGCCCTTTAGGTAAATCGTCATTGAATTTTTTCTTTTGAATTGCTTCTTTCCAAGAAAGTGCATTATATGCTATAGTTTCTGTTGAAAGATTCATTTTTGTAATGATTTCTTAATGCATTATGCCATCAGCATGAGCATTGTGAGCATTAGTACTTTGTACTACTAAGTGTTGCGCCAAATATCCTAAGGTATTTTCATTTTTGCCATTTTTCCGCTAGATTTTTTTTTATCAGTGGCAAAGTGTCGCAGAAACCACAAACTACAGCTTTAAAATGATTTATGAGATAGGACCTCTGTATTTCTGAAAAGAATAGCGGATAATGTAATCAAACGCGCAGTTGTGCGCAACTATAATACATTTTTTTTTAATATTAATTAAAACCTATGAAACTGAAGTGAAACCTCTGATAAATAAAGTGAGTCTCCAATGGTGCCCCGATATTGAAGACTACCTGTAACACATCACAAGCCATGGGATTCAGTAGCTTTGGAATAGATTTTTCTTCCGACTTATTTTACGAAAACTATATCTAGCCTGGAAATTATTTTACTACATTCGTGAGAAAATCCTTTTGCAAGACCTTCAACATGAATAATGCAACACCTATCAAGCAAACTATTATCTTTTTTATTGTCCAGGTTAGTTTGAGCATTTATTTTTCCGTACACATTCCGTAAATTTTTTCCTATTCGTTCTTTCTTACGGTCTTTATATACTTTCTTCTTAAACTCTCTTTCTTTCCAAAATATGAGTTTTTGTACGAGATTAGACAGACTTTAACTTGTGAACTGAGAGGTTTACGGCACTCGTCGTAGGTGAGGGACGTAACGAGGTTCGTAAAGAAGCTTTTACGATCAAGTTACGAATGCTTTTTTTCTTACCGTGGGTGTACCAGGGTTCCAAAAGGGCCCAAGGTAGGAATATATTTTTTTTTAATTCACGCATTTTCGGAACTTATGTTAATATAAATACTTTTATGGTTAATTACGGCTGTGTTTACATATACGTCAGCGAATGGTAGCAGAACAAAAAACTATAAGACCTCGGCTTGTGAGATCAGTAGGGCACAATTATCATATCCGTGGGTACGCTACGCTGCTTTACTACTTTTTTTTTTTACTCTTCAGAATATTCATATAGACTAAATTATGGATGCTGAATACGATGGACCACGTTATAGATCGATACATCGACTGTTTTTCGAGATACCAATACATTGAACTTAAAAAAATCCTAATTAATTGGTATATTAATAGAATCTTAAAAATTTGACAATGCTGAGTACAAACAATTTATTCAATAAGTTTAGAATCGATATTTTTTAAGATATCAATGTATCGATGTCAAAATGAAAATTTCTCCTTTTCGACTGTTTAAAGACGTTATATTGTGCAAATGTGTGCGATAAACATGGGACGAAACATGAAAAGGTTCTAACCTTATTATGTTCAGAGATACAGTATACATAGCTGATCTTCGAAGCGCGCGTACCTCGCTCACTTCTCTCGCTCGGAATACAAAACTTGGACCCTTAACAATACCCACAGTAAAGTTGCCGACAGCATAAATTGCTGAACCTCGCTCGCTTCATCTCGCCCGCTAGTACTAGTAGTGTATATCTAAAAAATATCTGAAAAATAACTTTCGTACTCCGTTCGTACTTCGCGTATGCTTCGCAGTCTTTTAGCATGCGCTAAAGTGTCGTTTAAACACTCCAAATACAAAATTTACGAGTATCTTGAGATTTTTTGATTGCTCACGGCGTTACCTTTTAAAAGTAGATTTTTTTGTACTAAATTTCTCTGTATCTCTAAACACAATTATTTACAATTTTTTGTTATTTTTCCCATGCTTATCGCACACATTTGCACGATGTAACGTTTTAAAACAGATAAAAACAATAATATTCCATAAACAACATATAATCAATAACATTTTGGCTACAAGATAGTTATCACGTATATCGATTTCAGCGATATGTTCTAATTATTTGATCAATTGTTTTTAAATCAAAAAATTTAAACGATATTTTTTGTACTATTCTGGTAAAAATTATAATTTTACGAAATAATTTCACATCCTAGAGCATGAAAATAGCTTCTTTTCACATTTTAAATCATTCTGATGGCTTTTTTTTCAGTCAAATAATTGCAGAATAATAATGTTGAGAAAGCTTTGTGTTTTACTTCTTCAAGGGTAAAAAAAATTTATTCTAAGTTTTAAATAAGAACATCCGATGGAGCTTCAAAATAGCCCCACTTTCCATTTTAAATTATTTTGATAAAATATATTTTTTAGTTTTTATTTCAAAAATACTGAGATTATTGTGGAAAATTCCTTATATCTTTAAAACCTTTCGAGTAATTCCGATAATTTGAGGCTTAAAACGTTTGTTTTTATATTCTTGCATTAATTAAAAACAAAAATTCAAGTTTTATACCTTACTAAGGTTGTTATAACAGTTTTGTACGTCCAAAAAGCGGTTTCTTGCTACTTTTAGGGTAAAATAATTAAAAATCGATTGTTCCAATAGCTGTATCTCATGAAGCATTGAAACAGCTTTATTAGAAATTAGAAAATTTTTTTTTTACTTTATTTTTTTTTTTTTAAGAAAATCTATTTTTTTTTTCTCGAATAAGTCAAATCTCAGAACCCCTCCAAATGATTTTCATAATCTAGGGCTTCAAATGTTTTTTTTTTTATCCTTATGCAAGTTTACATAAAGATTTGACGTTTTATACACCATTAAAGTTGTTATAACAATTTTTGATGATAAAAAACCATTTTATGCTGTTTTTAAAGTAAAAGAATTTAAATTTGAATTCATCATAGTTATATTCTATAGATAATTAGATAGCTGTATATAATTCAACAACAATTTAACTACAAGATAATTATATCACGGATATCAATTTAAGTAATAAGTTCTGATTATTTAGTCAATTGTTTTTAATTCAAAAAAATGTTAACATTCTTTTTGTACTATTCAGGTAAAAATTATGATGTTATCTTCGAAATAATTCTATATTATAGAGCATGAATAGCTTATCTCCCCATTATAAATCATTCTAATATTTAATTTTTTTTGTAGTATAATGATGCCAAAGTAATGTTGTTGAGAAAAGTTTGTGCTAATTTATAAGCAGCGGTTTTGAATTAAAAATAATTAATCAAATAATTACCACTCATTACTGAAATCGATATACGTGATACAACTATCTTGTAGCCAAAATATTATTGATTATATGAAGCTATTTGATTGTCAATAGAATATAACTATTTACGAAATCAAATTAAAATTATTTGACTTTGAAAACAGCAAAAATAGTTGATTAGCATTAAAAATTGATATGACAACCTTGATAGGGTATGAAATGTCAAATCTTTTTGTAAACCTGTTGTGACGCATAATAGCATATAGCTATACATCCGACCGTCCTTCCCTAACCGAGGGCCCTTTCGAACGGGGCAGTAAATGGTAGGCAAAGGGAGAGTGAGTCACGAGAGGGAAGAGAGACTAGACTTGACGCTTGAGAAAGGCAGACGTATCCGCTCCAGTTCGTGACTCACACTTGGCTCTTCCCTTGGTCTCTAATTAAATGAAGAACTATTAACCTCACTCGCTGTGCACTTATTTCCCGATCACCATACCGAACGTAATCCCACGTAACAGTAATTTTGGTATTAGAAGTGGGATTGGTCTAGGAATTTTTTTATTTTACTTCTTTGGAAGCGCACATAGCGCAGCGTCGCGAAACAAAACGTGAGTGCGAGTGAAAGAAAAAAAAAAGAACCACTTAAAATAGAATGACTAAAAAAGTGATTAAGTGTGACAAGACAGTAATAGTGAAAAAAAAAAGTTATAACAGACTGGGGACCACGTGGAAACAGGTCAGCAAGGTAACCTTAGGACAACCAGGGTTGCAGCTTTAACACCAGCTACCGAGAGCGAAGGAATAATAAAGAACATCCGAAAACACCCTGTACAACGAAGCCAGGAACAAGGATCGAGGGAAATAATGCAGATCAGCGCACTTATACTCATAATCTGGACGGCACCAACCTGGCCAATTGAAATATATTATTACATTTCCCCTTATGAACCCCGGGAATATATTACAAAAAGGCACTTATAAAATAGACCGAGAAACAAATCCTTATACTTATCCTGCAGTAAAAACGCATAAATACATACGTATATATTTTATATCAATAGGCTTGCAGAATAAGATAATTTGCTGCGCCAATAGTAATAAATATAATAAACAAAGACTAATGCAGCGTCCCTAATTGACAACAAACGCGAAAAAAACCCCATTCTAAAGTTATTTGTTATAGAGCTCACGCATAAAAAATTAGAAATAAGTGATGCAGGGAAATTCCGCTGCTTACAGCCCCGAATATTATTCAAGAAAAAAAAATAGAAAGTTTGAGAAAACGCAGGCGAAACGGTGAGGTGGAGCAAAGCATAAATATGCAGCCACCACGAGAAAAACAAGATCGTGAACATAATAACGGATCGTGACATCCGGCCTACAAATCTAGGCACTATACTAAAAGAAGACAAGACTAGGTAATAAAAGAGGTCAGCCAGCAATAGGGAACTCCTTCTCTACAACAAACAGGAAATGTCGAACGTGAGACAAAGCGCTGACTTGCACAGACAGGGCTCGGAAAAGTTCATGGCCGATGACGCGATCGCAATGCATCAAATAAGCGAAGCAGAAAACAGGGAGCAAACTCACTTAGGAATAGCATATGAAGTTAACAAGAAAGAAATGGTAGGGCAGGACGACAGGAGGCCAACGGACGAAAGACATAAGATGGCAGGAATATTTATGAACAAGGTACAGGGATTTCTCCCATGAAAATCTAAAAACAAAGGCCTCACACCTCTTAAAAATGAATATAACGGTGGCATAACACACTTAAACAACTCATTGACCCCAATAACAGAAACTCGATAGGGTCGAAGAAGAGGAGAAAGTATGGGCTGATATAACAAGCACACTATCGAGTGAGAACATGAGAAGTCTGCAATTGTTGATGAACAGAGCAACCGCACGAATGGCGTTAGAAACTAGCCAACGGATTAAGTGAGGCCTCGTGACCGCGACAGAAACAATACAAGACAGACCATCAAATAGGACCGGAATAATGATGCAGGGGGCGAATGGCCACGGGCAACGAGCAGGAACCGCAACGGAATATAGAGAGGAACTACGGGAGATACCGACTATTGCATCACATAGAGAGGTCTGATCCAACGAGGCATTAATAGCACGAAATGGATACAATAGGGATCTAAACTATGGGAATAAAGACAAGGACGGATACTTAAGGATACTGCAAAAACCAAACATATTTTAGGGCAATAAAGCTACAAATTTGTCAAAAAGAAAGCACGTGTTTTAATACAGTGTTCTACTACATCAAAAATAACCAACATTGCTGTACTAAGACAGGAAATAAAAAAAGTGACCGTCAGTGATACAGCTGATGAAACAGATACTTACCCGAAAACCGTTCACTTAAGTTTAATACTAAATTTAGATAAATCAAAACCCACGCACATTAAACCACATCACTAAATAAAACCACCCGATTACAATGTTCAATAATAAATAATTTATCCACTAATTCAAAATAATTTCAAAGAAAAGCATAGATATGAATCTCTAGCTCCTTTAACCAAAAAAAACTCAATATACTTCAACCTAATATTCGAAGAGAAAACAAATATTTAAAGTCGAAAATATTTATTGTTTTTATCACTTGGGTTATTGGAAATATCACTTGGGTTATTGGAAATAAAAATATGATACAACTTAAGTACCTACAACCAAATAACCAAATACACTTGCACGCTCATAATGTTTATTGATATATGATGTACTCACTAATTAAGAGTATAAACTGAATATTTTATTCAACTTCGAAATAAATAGCATGCTACGATAACCATTCCTACAGGAATGGGGCAGACCTTCCGATGCATGCAGATGGTGCAAAAAAAACTGGCGTTTGCAAACCAAAATAGTATTGAAATCTAGCAAATTATATCTTAACAGTTATGAGCTAAGCTCTCCTAATCGCATACAATGTCTTTTTAATTCAAAATATCATTATTAATGTAATTATATGTATTATACTCACTGTTAAGGTGTATTAAACTTTCAATTATAATGTATGTACACAAGGTTAGCTAAATAGCAAATGCTTCTGACAACATATAAAAATAATCACATTTTATGACAACTGATCTCTATATTTGAGAAAAAGAAAAAAAATTTGTTTCTATAATGTTCTTCTACTACGTTAAGAATAACTAAGTTGGCTCTTCTGAGGCAGGTAATAAAACACGTTAACGACTGTTATAACGCTGATTAAACACATATTGAAAGACCCGTAAAATTCAGCAAAACACGGAATCCAACTAAAGTAATAACCAAGCACCTAAGACTAAACAACCGAATACATTTGCGCGCTCTAACTGTGTATTAATTAATAATTTATTTAGTAATTTAAAATTTAAGCAGTAGTCTATTGTGTTTCGGGACAACGTACATAGTATAATAGTACATTATTACAACAATCGGACAGATCAGCCGAGAAGTTTCTGTTTACATAGTTTATTAATATCTTGCTTTTCCTTTATAGTTACACATAATATACTATTTTATACCAATTAAGATTAAAATATCTGAAAAAAATTTATAATTTACGCTGTATATAAAAAATATATAACATATGTAAATGACTCTATCAATGTCTATTTCAAATATTGAATGACAAAATAATGAAAAATACGATCATGTTAGTATATAAGATCAAATACAGTAATATACGATCCTTAAATAAATTTTTGAACGAATTACAACTTTAAAGTTTTTTAAGTTGCAAATTCCATTGTTTGTGAACTATCCAGCGGATCAAGTAAAGTTGTCTGTCAAGCGTGGCTCACCAAATGTCAACGTCTTTATTTGCTTGTCATTAACGCATTTCTTGATCTCCCACTCTATTAGTATTAATCTGTTCATTCGTGTTAATTTTAATTTCTAAAACTGTGGCAAATCTGACGAAACCGACAAAAAATTCAAAGACATATTTCAACACAAAGGTTTTTGAGAAAAAAATAATAGCACTATCATGAAAACAGGTCAAAATCTATCGATTTTCATTATTTTATGGTGTTTTTTAGATTTTTCCCAATCCGTACGAGGGAGTTAAACACACTGTGCTCGAGCAAAAAATGCGCCTCACACGCGAGGTGGCCCGATCTCGCTGGACGCTCTTATATACGGAAGCTGGAGGCGGGCAAGGTAGGAATGGATTTCGGAATGTGAAAGGTAAGGGAAAAGGGGAAGAAATAGATTCAGATTTACAAATATTATGTTCGGTTTAAAATCCAAACGTACCAGGATATATATGACAAATTAAGGCGGGAAGGGTTAGCCTATAAATAGGCTAAGGAAAAAGAAATAAATTTACTTTTTTCAATTAACAAGAATGGACAAGAGCAGATGGCCTCAATATTGACTAATCAAAGAATTAACGGTCTTATTCAATAAAAATAATAGAAAATAGGCAAAAAAGATTAAGTTATGCATGAAAAAGTGAAGGATTGGAAAACAATAGGATTTATAAAAAGAACAACGAAGAAAAATAAACTTCACGAATTAAAAAATAATTTTATACAAAAAAGGAAGACTTTGGTCAATCATAAAATGTAAAAAAAAAAATATGGTAATTGACATTTCTATCATCTGTTAAATGTAAAAAAAAAAAAAAGCAGAGAGAAAAATAAAGCAAAAATAATAAGATATAGGTGAGTTTAGAAGTTTTTAAGTGATAAACTATAGGATCAGCAAGAAAAGAAAACAATATACAAAGCTCACATTGCTATGTAAAGAGGAAAATAAAAACATCAAATGAAATATTAATAATATCAGTCAGAAATATAAGATAAAAAGATAATGGAGAGATATGCTGGAGGAAGATAATTCATATGAAAATATAAGATATTTATGTAGGTAAATAAGGCACGACAGTAAATATTGAAAGTTCAGAAATATGTAATGCGTTATGAATTATAATAATATGTAAATGTGAAAAGAAATTGTAACAAGTTGTAGTATGTATAATCAATTACAAGTGTTACTAAATTAAAAATAATGATACTACTCATATAAGAGTATGAGAATTTTAAATAGTTATGAAACAAACAAAGTAAATGTAGAAGCTTATAAAATTCTATATATGACATAATTAAAAAATAAAATGAACAATTTACATTTACAAATATTAAGAAAAAATTTCAAAATGATATATTATTATAAACCAATATTGATAATTAATTCTAAAATGACCAAAGATAACAAATAAAGGCTCGTAACTATTTATGTAATAATAATGATTGCGTAAATATTGTATTTATATACATAATAATCAACATTAACCTTAAATACAAATTTAAGTCATTATTTGTATTAAATTATTAATAGTTATTTGATAAATCAGTAAACTAATTTCATGTATTTACTATATCTATTCAAATTTTGAGCGAATTTTTATGAGATCACTTTGGTAATCTATGTTTGTACGCATATATGCGTATTAATATATAAACTTTTTCATTTATTTTTCAGACATGAGAATATAAATATTAAAATTTTGGGGTTGGCTTGCGGAGCACGCAGGGGGAGGAAGCCCCACTAGTATATATATTCCTATATTATATAGTTAATTCGTGTGGGTCGTAAGTAATAGCCCCTCCTCGCCCCCCACACATTTATTCACATACTTAAAAGTCAGGTAAAAATAACGTAAAAATATGCTGATTTTCAATGATTTTCTACAGTAAGTCTGACCGAACACGCCCCCCCACATTATGAGGTAAAAATATCTTGGTTTTTCAGTTAAATGTCATTGTTTTGCCCCACCACTGCCCCCCTAATTTTTACCACAGCCCCTCACATCCCCCCACGTCCCCCTACGTCGCACAGTGGTCCAGGGATCGAGACAAATTATATAAACTCGTGCGTTACGCGAATTTTTATCCAATCTATTAGAATTTGGGCTTATTTTGTTCCTAATGGCCTAACCTACAATAATCTAAGTCCCTCAGATGTGTAGCCATTCATTATATATATGTATATGATGTATATATACATAATATCCATAAAAACGTCATTTTTCCTACAAGAAAATCATAGTAGTGAGTACAGGAATTATTTTAATCATGATTAAATGGTCTATATCATTGCTATATCACTTTCTATACATAAAAAACCATATTTACGGATATAAGTATATGTATATGGGGCATTCCACGTCAAATGTAAGATTAAAAAAAAAATTTCGTCTCAAAATATCAGAAGGAATAGTGCATTAGAAAATTAAACTACACACCAAACTTAAGCTTCCTTGAGTCACGTGCCTACCTGCAGCTGTGATTTTAAAATTCGAAAATTTTCTGAAAAACGTTTTTTTTCTGAATTATTTCGCCGACAAACTTAAAAAAAAAAACAAAAACAAAGAAAGTTATATTATTCTGTGGAGTTTTTCCCGCTCAATTATTTAAAAATATTTCCAACGAGTTAAAAGCAGGTATAAAGTCTAATTTGAGGTTAGAAAAATTAAAATAATGTTTCCGGCAAGTATGACATTTTTATTGCTTTAATACATTTTTTTCCCCTCTGGAAAAAAAATATTTTGCTATAGTGCAACTCGAAAAAAATATTATATATATATATATATATATATATATATATGTATATATTTTTAGTAGAATAATAGATACTGGCTCGAATCTATGAGTTATATTTTCTGAAATTAAAATGGCGGATCAAATATGGAGGCTAAGATTTTTTAAATCAACGAATTGCAATAAACAAATAGTACAGTTATCAGGTATCAAAAATTATAAGTCAAAAGTATTTCTTGAAAAACTTTTGGAAGTATAGTTATTTTCGAGGAAAAAATTCCAGAAATTAAAACAAAACCGCTGCCTATCAACTTGCGAAAAGCTTGCTTGCACTCCATCAATCTCCTTTTAATTCCAGAAAAATGATTTCTTTTGATATTAATTATCATTATTTTCATTAACATGAATAAATTTCTAATCACAATTTCCATTCTCATAAAACGAAATGTATTTTATCCTCTGTTTTGATAATAAATATTATATTTTACTAAAAGCAAAGTTATCTATTAGAGTTTAACCTAAGTTTTTTACCAATTGAATTTTGTTTTCCTGAATGAGTAGAATAAGATGAAATATTTAGTAATAAGCAACTTTAATAGTGATACATATTATTATTTTTACTTTTGGCACCGAATCACATTAGAAGTTTCGTTATCTCAAACCAATAAATTATTACTTAAAATAAGTCTGGATTATCTACGTGAAGGAGATTTTATTATAAATTGAACGTATTAATAAGCATTAGTTCCAATCGTAGTAGGTGAAAAGAGTACAGCTACGTATATAATAAACATACTTTTGTTTTTCATTTTAGCTTCTTTTATAAGCTGAATAGAGGCATGCGTAAAACAACTACAGTCGTCTGTTTAACGTAGATTTCGTTGTAAAAATTTAAAACAAGATACATAAACTACTGCTGTATCATGCTGTTGGACGGGACTTTGTTGT